>CM016626.1:125477889-125753691 GCA_005393395.2 Gossypium australe
GTGATGGCCGAATAATAGGAGCTATACGAGGACAAGTTCGGGACTTTTTAAATATCGCGTAGATCCGGGATTTCTGGTAGACCTTCGATAAATTAGGTGTGTAAGCTCTTACACACTTTATTAGTATAAATTGTTGTTTGATAATATTATAACCTCTCATGTGGTTACTTTGCCTAGTGGGCATAAGCTTGGTATTCGGGTAAGTCCCCTATTACTCGATTTACGATATGTGTTGTATATATATATATCATCATATGCGGAAAAATGCTATGCTATATACGATTGCATGATAGATGGAATCATGATACTTGTGATATGACCATGATGATGGTGGGATTGATGAGAGGGAGTAATATTCGTGTCGACGGACACCAGTGTTTTGGTAACACATTGTGACCACGGTCACCAGAGGTTTGGTACCTCCAGAGGTTTGGCACCTCATAGCGTCTCGTCCCTGTGGCTTAGTACCACCGTGGGTTGGCCCCACATTTGAGATACGGGATCGACGCCAGTGATTTGGTATCACACGATGGGTTGGCCCCATCATTTGATTGTGACTTCGGGTCACCAGTGGTTTGGCACCACCAGTTTTTGGCACCACACGCGGGGTAGAAAAGGAGCATGGATGGCTAGGTGGGGTTGCATAATTGCATGTCATACTAATATCTTGTGTATGAGTGTTATTTTCGGGTCGGGGATTTATACACTGAGTCTTGGTGACTCACCCCTTCCCATATCATCTGGCAGGTGAGTAGAGCACGGATGCGGAGCCGAGGAGAGCTCGAGGCGGCCATGTTGGTTTTGTGGACTTGAAATTTTATTTTACCCCGTTTTAAGTTTAATTATTCACTACAATTCGATTGGGTTGTAATATGGCCGCTTATTATTATTTTGGATGGTTAGGTAGTTGTTTTTACCTTACTTTATAACTGATGAACTTACGAATGATTGTGCAAATCGGTTAAAAGTAACGTTTTCAAAAAATAGTACTTGTACGCGTTTTCAAAATGCTACCATCGGGTAACAAAAGTTTCAAAGTTATCAATCACTTTATTGTTCTAAAATTTAGGGGTCAAATGTATTTTAAAGGGAGAAAGGATTTTCAACTCAATGGGATTTACCAAAGCAACCCACTTGAGATTTAACGAACACCGTTTTATACCCTTAACAAAATTTTAAATTTCTACTATTAATCCAAACCTTTCAAACTTCTTTATTCCGTGACATACCAGATCCGGTCATGGATTGTGGGCCGGGTTTGGGGTGTTACAGTTTTGGTATCAGAGCCAGGTTCAAAAACTCGGCTGTGAGGGCTTAAGACCCAAAAAAATGTTTTGCTAGATAGGCTTTTGCAAACCCCGTTGAAAATGATTTTGGTTGAACAACATGGCGTCGAGTCTCCGGCACCGATCCGCTCTCGTAAGTATCTTTAATCTATGTATGAATGGTTATCTGAAAATGGATAGAAAATGGGACGTAGGTAGTATGGAAGGTATATGAACTCTAGGATTAGTTTGCACCAAACAATCGCATAAGATTCTAATTTCCTAATTAAACAAACCCATAACTAAGTCGCCGAATTAAGGTGTGGTAACCCTTATACGCATGTCTAGGATCGGATCCGGAAGAGCTTGGTATTTAAGTGGTCTTAGCGACTCACCTCCTCTTCGCGGGAATCCTACCTGGTGCGTAGCTTCGGTTCACCCTAACTGTAAGGACTTGTTCATGGGCTAAACCTCTATTATTAAAACCCGAAAGGGAATTAGCCGCATTTTTATAAAGACTCTAATTTTAAAGAATTCCCTCAAACTTATGAGAATTTTACTACAAAATTCCTTTGATTTATGAACATTTTAAAATACCCTTAGGGGTAAATTACAAAAATGCCCCTAGTTTTAAGAATTCTACCAAACTACCCCAAAAATTTCTTTTTAAACAAAATTTTCCTTATTTTACAAGCATACCTAAAATCCCTAATTTGCAAAATGTCAAAAATGTTGAGCTTTTGGAAAATTACAAAATTGCCCCTAAATTGCAAATTACCAAAATGACCTTGATTTTCAAAGTTTTCGCAACACTACCAATTTGAGAAGACAAATTTAAAAAAAAAAAAAAAAAAAAAAGAACCCCCAAGTTTGGCAAATTCTTTTTATTTGATTTGTCAAATTTACATTGTTTTATTACCAAAATACCCCTGTAGGGTAAAGGACGAAAATACCCCCGGGTTAGGAATTGGACAAAAAGGATGATGGAATTAGTAAATGCGTATCTTCGAATTACAATAGAAGACTTGGAACTTGTTTGATCGAAAGAACAACTTCTAAATTTCGCCCATAAGATTCTTTGCTAATAATCAGTGGAACATTGACTAACTCATAAAACTTTTTAAGACAGATTGCGCCATAAGAAATGAGTTCTAGAGGTCGCGCCGTCGGGGACGCGGTAGAGGCCGGATGGCCGTGACAGAACCAGTTAGGTCGGGCCAAGGATCGGATAATGAGATACCACCCCCACCGCCACCCCCAACTTTTGGCGATGGACCTCAGGACCAGACGGGGGGTGAGTCGGTATCGCAGGCTATGCTGCGTGTGCTAGAAATGATGGCTGAGACCAATAGAGGTGCAGGCGCTCGGAAGTCTGTATCTGAGCGGCTCCGATCCAATGGAGCTGAAGCATTCCGGGGTGTGTCAGGTGTCGCACCCAGTACAGCTGAATATTGGTTAGAATCAACCGAGAGGATCATGGACGATCTCGACTTAACAGATGAGGAAAAGCTTAAAGGAGCGGTGTCGCTTCTAAAAGACGAGTCATACCAGTGGTGGCTCACGGTTCGAGACGGCGCTTCAGCAGACGACCTTACTTGGGAATACTTCAAAGCTACTTATCAGAAGAAGTATGTGGGCACCAGCTACACTGATACTCAGAGGAAAACCTTTCTGGGACTGGTACAAGGAAATAAGTCGGTATCTGAGTATGAGGCAGAATTTCTGAGGCTGAGCCGCTATGCTCGGGGAGTCGTGTCAACTGAGCACGATCGTTGTGTCCGCTTTGAAGACGGACTTAGGGATGACTTAAGGCTGTTGATTGCTCCACAACAGGTGCGTGAGTTCGCTGTTCTGGTGGAAAAGGCCAAGGTGGCCGAGAGGGTCCGGGAGTCTGTGAGGCAAAGCTATGATAGGAGCAAGCAGAAAAGAGGTATTGGGTCGTCTGGATCGGGAAATACTGCACAAAAGAGGGCCAGACAGAGTGGGCCGAATCAGGCTGGAAGGCCCATGGCTTCTAACCAGAGACCGGCTCAGTGTAATCGCTGTGGAAAGTCACATTGGGGAGGTTGTTACACCGGTGAAAGGGGTTGCTTTGAATGTGGATCTTCGGATCACCGTGTAAGGGATTGTCCTCGGAAGATGGCAAGGAATCAGCCAGAGGGGCAGAACCGTACTCCAGCACGGAATGTGGGACCGCCGCAAAGGGGCCGTGGTAATAGTAGAGGAGGCAATGGTCCTAATCGGGGTCGTGGAATTCAGAGCAGAGGAGCAGGCAACACCGAAGCCAGGCAGCCTGGCTTAGTCTACGCAGCGAGACGTCGCGAGGAGGGTGACGCACCGGATGTCATCACCGGTACGTTCCTAATTTTTGGTCTTCCATATGTGCTTTAATTGATGTGGGTTCGACGCATTCATACATTGCCAGTAGTGTGGTAGAGACTATGAACTTGGATTTTGAGACTGCTTCTAGCGAGATGACTGTAATTAGCCCTCTAGGACACTCTGTGATGGTGAACAAGCTATATAGAGATATACCCCTAGAACTCCAAGGGGTAGTGTTTGTGGCTGATCTGATGAAACTGCCGTTTGGGGAGTTCGACCTAATTCTTGGAATGGACTGGCTGGTTAAGTATCAGGCAAGGTTGGATTGCGCTGCTAAGCGCATATTTCTAAAGACGACTGAAGGTGATGAGTGGTCATGATAGGTAACAGAAGAGATTATCTATCCAATGTAGTGTCTGCCTTGAAGGCCGAGAAAATGATCAAAAAGGGGTGTGAAGCATTGTTGGTTCAGATTTATGCCTTGGAGGCTAAGGAATCAGCAGTGGAGAAGGTCCGAACTGTAGGGGAATTCGCTGATGTGTTTCCTGAAGAACTTCCGGGTCTGCCCCCAGATCGGGAAGTAGAGTTCGGTATAGACTTGTTGCCTGGAACGGCGCCTGTGTCTATAGCACCCTATCGAATGGCACCAAAGGAGTTGGTGGAATTGAAGGCTCAAATTCAGGAACTTTTGGATAGAGGGTTCATCCGACCTAGTATATCTCCGTGGGGAGCACCTGTACTATTTGTCAAAAAGAAAGACGGGTCAATGCGGATGTGTATCGACTACCGTCAGCTTAACAAGTTAACGATCAAAAACAGGTATCCGTTGCCTCGAATCGATGACCTGTTTGATCAACTGAAGGGTGCATCGGTATTCTCGAAAATAGACCTCAGGTCGGGCTATCACCAACTTAAGGTAAAGGAGGCTGATGTGCACAAGACGGCATTTCGTACCCGGTATGGGCATTACGAGTTCTTAGTGATGCCGTTTGGGTTGACCAACGCACCGGCAGCATTCATGGACTTGATGAATAGGGTGTTTCAGCAATACTTAGATCAATTTGTCGTGGTGTTTATAGACGACATATTGGTATACTCGAAGACGGAAGAGGAGCATGACAGGCATCTGCGCATAGTCCTACAAGTGTTGAGGGAGGAGCAGTTGTATGCCAAATTCAGTAAGTGCGAATTTTGGCTTAGAGAGGTGACCTTCTTGGGTCACGTGGTGTCGGCTGAAGGGATTAGAGTAGACCCCCGCAAGGTCGAAAGTGTTGGAGTGGAAACCACCTCGGTCAGTGGCGGAAATTCGAAGTTTTCTAGGTCTGGCCGGGTACTATCGAAGATTTGTGGAAGGATTCTCTTTAATCGCCGCGCCGTTGACTAAGTTGTTAAGGAAAGGAGTCCCATTTGTTTGGTCAGAGAAACAGCAAGAAAGTTTTGATAAACTAAGAAAGATTCTAACGGAAGCTCCCGTTTTGGTTCAGCCTGAGGCGGGGAAATTGTTCACAGTTTATTGTGATGCGTCCCATAATGGGTTGGGATGTGTGTTGATGCAGGAAGGGAAGGTAGTGGCCTATGCATCCCGTCAGCTAAGACCGCATGAGGTTAACTATCCTACCCATGACTTGGAGTTAGCAGCAGTGGTTTTTGCTTTGAAAATATGGAGGCATTACTTGTATGGGGAAAAGTCGATAGTCTACACGGATCACAAAAGTCTGAGGTATCTCTTGACTCAGAAGGACTTAAATCTGAGACAACGTCGATGGATTGAACTGCTGAAGGACTACGACTGTTCAATTGAGTACCATCCAGGCAAGGCTAACGTGGTGGCTGATGCGTTGAGCCGAAAGGTCGTGACAGACTTAAGGGCGATGTTTGCTCGTCTTAGTCTATACGACGACGGAAGTCTTTTGGCAGAGCTGCAAGTTAAGCCAACTTGGATCGAGGAGATTAAGGAAAAGCAATTAGGGGATGACAGCTTAAACGCGCGAAGGTTGCAAGTTCAAGATGGCGGTTTGGAAGGGTATAGTTTGACAGGTGAAGGGGTGCTGTGTTTTCAAGGACGGCCTTGCATGCCGAATGATGTGGGCTTGAGGCAAAGAATTCTTCAGGATGTACATAGCAGCCCATACGCTATGCACCCTGGAGGTAGCAAGATGTATGGAGATCTACGAAATCAGTTCTGGTGGCCAGGGTTGAAGCGTGAGGTAACAGAATTCGTGGGAAGGTGTCTCACGTGTCAGCGAGTAAAGGCTGAACACCAATTGCCATCTGGGTTACTTCAACCCGTGAAGATTCCTCAGTGGAAATGGGAGAGGATCACTATGGACTTTGTCAGTGGGCTACCCCTCACGCCCAGCAAGAAGGACGCAGTTTGGGTGATTGTGGACCGTCTAACCAAGTCGGCTCATTTCATTCCAGTTAGGGTGGATTATTCACTTCAGAGGTTAGCTAAGTTGTATGTGGCGGAGATAGTGAGGCTGCATGGTGTGCCAGTGTCGATCATCTCAGACAGAGACCCCAGATTTACTTCGAGGTTTTGGAGAGCACTACATCAGGCTTTGGGTACACGGTTGGATTTCAGTACAGCATTCCACCCACAGTCTGACGGTCAGTCGGAGAGGGTCATCCAGATTTTGGAGGACATGTTAAGAGGTTGCGTTTTAGACTTCAGAGGTAGTTGGGAGGAATTTTTGCCATTAGCTGAGTTCGCATACAACAACAGTTATCAGGCAAGCATTAAGATGGCACCATATGAAGCGTTATATGGTAGGAGGTGTCGCACACCTACTTGTTGGACGGAGTTGGGTGAGCGACAGGTGTTAGGACCGGAATTGGTTGCAGAAACCGAGGATAAGGTGAAGAAGATCGAAGCTCGGTTGAAAGAAGCCTCGGATAGGCAAAAGTCTTATGCTGATCTCAAACGGAGGGACATAGAGTTTGCCGTAGGAGACGAAGTTTTTCTGAAGGTCTCGCCATGGAAGAAGGTGCTAAGATTTGGGAAGAAGGGCAAATTAAGCCCAAGGTTCATTGGACCATTTAAGGTGTTGAGACGAGTGGGACCAGTAGCTTATCAACTCGAGTTACCTACAGAACTGAGTCAGATTCACGATGTGTTCCATGTCTCCATGTTTAGACGCTATCGCTCTGATCCATCACACATCTTGGCAGTTGAGGAAGTTGAGGTGAGTCCAGATTTGACGATGGAAGAGGAACCTGTGCAGATCCTAGATCGGGATGTGAAAGTTTTGCGTAGGAAGTCAGTTCCTTTAGTGAAGGTCCTATGGCGGAACCATGGAGTGGAGGAAGCTACGTGGGAGCCCGAGGATGTGATGCGACAGCAATACCCCCAACTCTTCTGACCCAGGTAATTTCGAGGGCGAAATTATTTTAAGGGGGTAGAACTGTAACATCCTGCACTAGGTTGTTTGCAATGTAATTTATTTATTGCGTGATTGCCTAAATTAATGTATGTGTTATGGCTTGGTCAGAAATCCCGAGTTGAGTTTGGTATAGGGTTAAAAAGTTCCTTAAGTGCTTGGGATGGAAAGGCTAAGTATAAGTATTTTTATTTATTGGGGCGAATATGGACACAAAGGAATGGCTGGCGGAGTGGTTAGGGTGCTGCTAGAAGGCTAGAAGGTGCGCTGGGCTCAGGTTCGAGTCGCGTGGAGGAAGTTTTATTTCTGGCGCTGAAGGAGAGTTAGGCGAAGGAGGGTTTAAAAATAAATTCGGCGATGTTGTGGCATGAAAATCAGCCTGGCCAGGTGGCTTGGGGCGCCGACTAGGGACCTGGGGACGCTAGGCTCGAGTTCGAACCACCAGGGACGCAAGGGAGCTTGTTTTATTTTAGCGTTGAAGTAAGGGAGTGCTTAAAAGAAAATGCTGACGAGTTAGGTCACGAAAGGCATGTTAGAAGAGTGGCAGAAGGCTCGGGTATATTCCTTCGGGTCCTATGTTCAAGCCCTAGGAATCGCACCTAGGGCGTTTAACTTTTGCTTTTAGCATTCCGGTTAATGAAGCCATCAGGAAGGATTTAAAAGAAATTTGCGACGCGATTCTACCATGAAAGTCAGGTCGGTCAAGTGGTTAAAGCATGGGGGAATCCTGCCTCAGGTCTCGCGTTCGAGACCCGAGGGTAGGGTATGTACGTGCTTTTGCTTTTTCGTCTCTGGCATTAATGCGTGCAGGAGCCAGCGACCGAGTGTTTAAGAGGCAATGTTGACGCATTATGTCACGGAAGACAAGCTGGCCGAGTGGCTAGCGCTTGGAGGGTACTGCTCCGGGTCCAGGGTTCGAAACCCATGCAGCGCATGGAAGAAATCTTTTTTTTTCTTGGGCCGGCGTTTGGGGGTTTTGGCATGCACATGCACGCGTGGGGAACCAAGTGTGAAGGCTGCCTCATGTTCATTTATTTTTTTTTAGTATTACTTTATCTATTTTACTCAATATTTTAAAAGATAATGGAAGCATGGGTTGGTTTTCTCTCTATTTTATGTGTTGGAAATAGAGAGAATATTATGAAATTAAGGCTTTGAAATTTGAAAGGGGTGGAGTTGTTGGCCGGCCATGAAGTTTTGGAAGGATTATTATTTCCCTTTTTCTTTTCAAATTCATTGTTTTAGCCGAATGAAGCTTGGTGAAGAGAAGCTTGGCCGAATTTCCTTGTTTCATTTTGGTGCATGACCGGTTTGTGTAGATTAGAAGAAAGCCAAAGTCCTTTTCCTTCTAATTTGTCCCTTGGCCGAATGATGCATGGCCAATTTTCTTTAGTTGTTTTTGGTTCCTTTTGATTGAGCATGCCGAATCCTGCTTCTTCTTCCTCTCCTCCGTTTTAGCTTTAAGTAGCCGACTACTCCTTTGTCTTTCTACAAGACTTGGCCGAACTTTGGTGATCAACTAGGCGAAGAAATCGTCGAGGTAAGGGCAACCAACTCTTGTGGCCGTGAGTTTTAGACCTTGGCCGAAAATGGGAGACTCCAAGGGGGGCTTGGGGTTTCGGTTTTTGAAGAGGCTCTAGGTGGGGTGTTTTCGGCTAGCTCCTATTATTTTCTTTCCTTCCATTGTTTATATTCTAAGCTCTTTAACCTCGTCAAATTTGCTTTCTTTTCCCATTGTAGTCTTAGCCGAATGATGCTTACCACCTAGAGCATAGGCCGAATCCACGAAAAGAGGGGTATTTTCGAAAGTTGGTAAGAATTTCCTCTTTTACTTAGGTTCCTTACCTCTCTTTTGAAGGGCCGAAAGCATGAGTTCAAGCACTCCTAAGGTTGGCCGAATGCCTATAAATATTCTTACTATCCCTTTTGAAGGTAGCCGAAGCTAAAGGATTTTGAAGGAGTCTTTCGGGTCTCGTTTCTTCAAGGGCCATTTTAGTATCTATGTTTGACCGATTTGTGCACTGTGATTTTAGGGGGGGATAAATCGGCTATGAAACCAGAAGCTTTCAAGATTTCAAGTCATATTAGTTCGTATTAATAAAGGTTCGGCCTAAGGCCCTGTTTTATTATGTTATGACCAATAACCTTGGACTTGTTAATTAATCGATAAGACCCCTAAATGCTAACCCGTGATGGCCGAATAATAGGAGCTATACGAGGACAAGTTCGGGACTTTTTAAATATCGCGTAGATCTGGGATTTCTGGTAGACCTTCGATAAATTAGGTGTGTAAGCTCTTACACACTTTATTAGTATAAATTGTTGTTTGATAATATTATAACCTCTCATGTGGTTACTTTGCCTAGTGGGCATAAGCTTGGTATTCGGGTAAGTCCCCTATTACTCGATTTACGATATGTGTTGTATATATATATATATCATCATATGCGGAAAAATGCTATGCTATATACGATTGCATGATAGATGGAATCATGATACTTGTGATATGACCATGATGATGGTGGGATTGATGAGAGGGAGTAATATTCGTGTCGACGGACACCAGTGTTTTGGTAACACATTGTGACCACGGTCACCAGAGGTTTGGTACCTCCAGAGGTTTGGCACCTCATAGCGTCTCGTCCCTGTGGCTTAGTACCACCGTGGGTTGGCCCCACATTTGAGATACGGGATCGACGCCAGTGATTTGGTATCACACGATGGGTTGGCCCCATCATTTGATTGTGACTTCGGGTCACCAGTGGTTTGGCACCACCAGTGGTTTGGCACCACACGCGGGGTAGAAAAGGAGCATGGATGGCTAGGTGGGGTTGCATAATTGCATGTCATACTAATATCTTGTGTATGAGTGTTATTTTCGGGTCGGGGATTTATACACTGAGTCTTGGTGACTCACCCCTTCCCATATCATCTGGCAGGTGAGTAGAGCACGGATGCGGAGCCGAGGAGAGCTCGAGGCGGCCATGTTGGTTTTGTGGACTTGAAATTTTATTTTACCCCGTTTTAAGTTTAATTATTCACTACAATTCGATTGGGTTGTAATATGGCCGCTTATTATTATTTTGGATGGTTAGGTAGTTGTTTTTACCTTACTTTATAACTGATGAACTTACGAATGATTGTGCAAATCGGTTAAAAGTAACGTTTTCAAAAATAAGTCCTTGTACGCGTTTTCAAAATGCTACCATCGGGTAACAAAAGTTTCAAAGTTATCAATCACTTTATTGTTCTAAAATTTAGGGGTCAAATGTATTTTAAAGGGAGAAAGGATTTTCAACTCAATGGGATTTACCAAAGCAACCCACTTGAGATTTAACGAACACCGTTTTATACCCTTAACAAAATTTTAAATTTCTACTATTAATCCAAACCTTTCAAACTTCTTTATTCCGTGACATACCAGATCCGGTCATGGATTGTGGGCCGGGTTTGGGGTGTTACACAATCACATACAATTCAAAATATAATACAATATCAACACATATTCATCATTCAATTCTATTTTCCCAAATTCATTCAATAAAGTCACTTACCTCATATTCACTTACCAACTACATAATTTAAATATAACAATTAATAGTAAATAATTTAAATTATGGTAATACAAACCCGAATTTGCTCGATTATTCCTCGATAACCTTCTCATTTCCTTTGTGTGCCGATGCCTCGAGTTCCTTGTTAGCTACGAAAATAATAATAATTTACACTATTAATTACAACATTAATTTTTTTTACAATAATAATTGAATTTCTATTCAATTTATACCCTAATTCCAATTTAATCCTAACTAGATTTATTTACTTTTCTAATTTAATTCACACTCTATTTCTATTCAAATTTTGACCAAACTCAAATTTAACTATTAAATTTTCAGCATAAATCTCTAATTTTCAAATTTTTCTCAATTTAGTCTCTACAACACAAAACTTATAGCTTCTTTTACAATTTAATCACTTTATCAATTCTAACAATTAAATCCCTAATTCAACAATTTGTCCAACATGAACCATGCTTAAAAACCTATAAACTTCCAAAAACCTCAACTTATTTTCAGCAAAATTTTGTTTTAAAGCTTCTAAAATATCAAAATTAAATAAAAAGGCTTAATTGACTTACCAATTAAACTTCAAGCTTCAAATCCCTAGTTTTCCCTTTTATTTTTCTTTCCTATTCTTTCTTTCTTTTTCCTGCTCTGTTTCGAAGCCTTTGTTTCTTCTTCTTTGTTTTTGCTTTTGCTTTTATTTCTTTTTAGTTTCTTTACTTTATGTTATAATAATAAAATATATAATAATTATTTAATAACAAATATCTTTTAGCTTAAATTATAAGTAATTATATATTTATTTTACAAGTGTACAAATATATGCATTAACATGTATAATTTAATCACCATACATTTGTCTTTATTTTAATTTATTTATCATATAAAAATTTTTATAATATAATTAATATACAAATATTTTTACTTATTATTTAAGAAAATATATAAATATTTTACAAGTGTTTAAATACAAACATTACACATGTATTTTATCATCACCATACATTTGGCATAATTTAGTTTATTTTCATAATATAATATTTATAATAACCTAATTTAATAATATATTTTATAATTAAATCATATATAATTATATAATTAAAATCTAAAATATCTAAGATTTTTAGCATGGTTTGCCGCCTCATTTATGAGGATTGGCCTACTTTCCCTTTTAGTCCTTTTTATTTTGTTTTAATCTACAATTCAACTTTTACCCTTTATTCACTTGAATCTCTTTTTTCCTAATTACCTTTAATTAAGCTAAATTCACTTAATAAAAACCTAATTAGACACACAACTAGGCTCATAATTACTTCTAATAATTATTTAAGGACTCGGTTTACTAAGACGGAGGCAGATAATGTACTTTTTCGATGCCCGTGAATTTTGGGTCATTACAGTTTCGGTTGAACAGAAATTCTAAGTAAGTGGTTTGTTAGTGGGTTAGTGGGAGGAAAATTAGGGAGTTATTAGATTCTAATTGGTTTTGTTCTTTTTCCAAACTTCCTTCCTGACTTTTTTTTCCTCTCTTTCCCTACTCTCTATTTTTTATTTCTTTTTGCTTCTTCTGCGGTTACTGTTGTGTTTTCTTGCAACTGTTGTTGCTATGGTTTCTTTTGGATTCGTTAATCTGCGTGGAGAAGGCGGTGAGGTAGTGGTTGTCACTCCAACGGTTTAGTTTACCAATTGTAATCGTTTCTGCGGTAGTCTTGGAAGGCTTGAGATAGTATTGGCATCAAAACGCTATCAGGTGTGTACCCAAAAAGCAGAAAACGAGGTTTCGATAAAAGTGAAAAAATTGTTCTGTCGATGTCACATGGGCGTATGGTTACTCGTGTGGTAGGCCGTGTGCGAGAACACGGCTATGTGGTCGACAAAGGAATGGCCGTGCGTAGCACAATGCCGTGTGGTGGCTCGATTGTGGCCGTGTGGGCCACACGGGCTAGGCTAAGTTGGGCGTGTGGATGCTTGGGCAAGGCCGTGTGGGCCACACAGGTGTATGGGCCTACACGGACAATCCACAAGGGTATGTGGGCTCAAATTTATGAAATTTTCCCTAGGGTCGCACGGGTCATCCCAATCGATTGTGGGCCTACTGTAGGGTCGGTAAGAGCTAATTAAACTCTAATTTGTATGCTATGATATTCTGATAGACTGATCTGAGTAGGATGTTGAATGTATGACTGACTGTACTGCTATATGTATGTCTGAATTCTATATATATATATATATATATATATATATGCGTGATGAGCATGTTAAATCTATTATCTGTATCTAATTTTTGCATCTGATTGTGGGGTGGGTTTTGTATTAAAGGAGGAAGTGTTCTGTACGGTGGACATTGCCTAATTTCTGGCAGCTTGGCTGCACTATATCTGATATGTGTCGTTACGGCACAATGTGGTGTGTAGGGATGGGTGAATATTTTTAACCCCACATGGTGTGTTAGGATGGACGGAGATGGTATGTAGAGGATGGAGGTAGGATTCTGATTTTCTGGTTCTCGACTATAACTAAAATAGGTCGAGCCTGAATCTGTATCTGACTCTGTATATGATTCTATTTGTATTGCATGTCTAATTCTATTGAGATACACACTGAGTTTATGTAAACTCACATCTGCTTGCCTGTTCTGTCAGGTAATCCATAGTCTTAGAAGGATCAGTATAGCAGAGACTCAGTGGTGACCACTCCTCCGTAAAATTGCTTAAATTTATTAATTTATGGTTTTGTTTATGATTTGAGTTTTATTCTGAGAGTTTGTAATTTCTGGGACTCTCTAGACTTTATGTTTTTTTTAACTGTTGGTCTTTGGATTGTTTTGGTTTTTAACTTGATTTGGTTCGATATGTTGCATGCTTGATAAAATGTTTTACGGAAATGGATTTTGCGCCATAAAGAGTTTTTTTAAAGATACAAAACGAATTTATGGAACGTTCTGGTTTTGTTAATTTCCGCTGTAATAAGTGTTTTGGCAAATGAATTGTTAAAATAATGCTTTTTTGTAATAAGTGTGAGTACTATTAGTAATCAGTTAATGGAATCAACTTGTTTTCAAAATCCATTCTTTGTGACATCTCCGGATTCGGCCGTAACGTCTAGGTCGGGTTTAGGGTGTTACATAATCTTTATTCTACTGCTTTTTAAGCTAATTTATTATTATTCAAACAAATATTGTATCATCATGTGGTGTACTGCTAATTATGCACTTGAATAATATTATTAATTTAATGTTATGTAGTACTAATTGTGGTTTGGAAGCTAATTTATTATTATTCAATCTTTATTTTTTGTGTTTTTATAATACAATCAAGAATCATCTATTCATTTTGATTGTTTTCAATTTATGTCTGTTAATATTCCAACTTAATAATTGAGTAATATTATATATTTGATTTGATGTATTTATTTATATAAAAATCATTGCAATATATGCAAAAAAAAAAAGTAAAATATAAATTTATGGATATAAAACAAACTTAATTAAACAATGAAAAGATAAAAAAAAAATCTCGAATGTATGTTTGTTTCATTGAAAACAATTGAAAACAACTTTTATGAAAAATATTTTTAAGAAATCTGACAAACAACAGAAAATATTTTACACAAATTCATCCATATATTAAAAAATATTGTTTTTCTAGAAAAGTAAGTCATTTTCCAGAAATCATTGTTTGGAAGTCATTTTCAGTGGAACAAACGGAGTCTTAGTATTTAATGAATAATGTTGAATTTTATTTTTATTTTGCATTTTTAAAATTATATATATAAATTCCTAGAATCAAGATCAAATTGATTTAATATGTAAATATTGTTAGTTAACTTTATTATTATACCAATTAAAAAGGTCACATCATTATTCTATTAACAATTAACACCACGTTTGGTTCACTGTAATGGAATAGAACTGTAATGGAATAGAGCTGTAATCAGCAATTCAATTGTTTGGTAGAATGGAATGGAATAGAACTGTAATAGTATTCTTGTGTTTGGTTGAATGGAATGATGTTGTAATAGCATAAGAAAAAAAAACTAAAATGACCAAAATACCCTTAGTAGAATTGTTTTTAAGATAATTTTTGTTATTAAATTTTAATAATAATAAATAGTTAATCATATTTTAATATAATTATTACCAAATATAATTTAATAAAAATGAAAATATATAATTTAATAACATTCTTAATATAATTATTATTAAAATATGAATTAATAAAAATCGTAACATTATCTCATGGGATCATAGTTGCCAATATTACAAATATTGATCCAAAAACAATAATTATTCTCATTTTTATATATATGAAAAATATCAAACATCTATACACCAAACAAACCCGAGCAAGTAGACCTTTATTTTAACTTCTCTATATTTTTCCCCAACCCGTTAACATCAATCCCAAAAATATTCCCCCAAAAATATCAAAAAAGAAAAAAGGTCCTGCTGTTGCCATTGATGTATCTTCAATCTGAATCACTTTCCATACTCCCCATGGCCTTCAATCCTATTGGTCTCTGCATCATGCCAAAACCCCACATCAGAATCATGAATCAGCTTCTTCCACAACCCTATAATAGAAAGCAAAATGTTAGATCATGGCACCTTACTGACAAAAAAAGCAATGAAGAAAATAAAATCACCTTTAGATATATACACATATATATATACACACAAAAATAAAAAATGGGTGGAGGATAACAATAAGACTTTACCTAATTTAGAAACAAACTACAATGAAATAGTTCTAAATAGAAGTCAGCAAAATTAAGTTCTAGCAGTAATAAGATATTCATGCCAATGAGTTTATAACAAAAGATCTACGAAAACACTATGATTCTGTCAATATCCACAAAATTGTTATAAGTGACACTGTAATTAGCCTTAAAGAAAATCTTATGCCACCATAAAAAAGATACAGGGAGAGGCTCTATCTACTTGGTTCTAGATTCAAATGGTAAGAATAGAAGACATGAATCACAATTAATCATCAATCAGATTTCCTAACTGATGCAGTAGGATGGTAATAGATTACATGGATATATTCTTATCACATCAGGAATGAGGCGCATCTTAATAGAGTTTCAATTACCAAATTTAAGTTATATTCGTATCACATCGAGAATGAGGCGCATCTTAATAGAGTTTGAATGACCAAATTTAAGTTATAAATCAAGTTGCTAAATCAAGATTAGATACGATTTATCCATCTGACAATGCTAGGAGATACATGTATCAAAAATCAAATTAGGACCAATCTAGAAAGAACTAATAATTTTCAGAATAACACAAGCAAATCCATACACCATGCTCAACACTTGTAACCAGGTTTTTCTTGCCTATATTTAGGTGGTTTAAAAGGTTGCAATTTTGAACATGTTTTCTAGTATATAATTTTAAGAAGCAATAAAAAGATTTATAGGACCAAAGAGCCCCGACAACAAAATACTATTAAACGTAACTAATACAAATTACAATGAAACCCATCATACCGGAGGTGGAGCAAGTTCATCTTCATCCTTCCATGATTCCTTGATATCAGAGTCATCAATATCTTTATCATCCCATTTTCTTTTAAGTTGTTCCTTTGCAAGGAGAGGTGGAATCTCATTCTCTGCAACAATAACATACAACTTCTTGAGCCAACAAAAAAAGGGGGGGTTTCAAGAAAAGGAAACCAAGAATAAAAAGAATGACATAATGCAATAGGTTCTCCAACTAAGATTGGAAACAAACCATAATCTTTAGCACTTATTAACAACTTAAAAACATATGAAATACATAATAGAAATGAATTTTCTTTAAGGTTTCTTTACACTTTAAAACTCCTATACAAAACTACGAGGCGACCATCAGGTAATGTTTCAAGAAAAGAACTAGTGAATCCCAGCAATTGAAGCCAAGACTAGATTCCCAAGATGTTGCCACAATTACTGATCTTCCACTACATGCAGTTTTTCTTTTTAATCAAAAGAGAAAAAAACCCTAAATTTGTCTTTTTGGTCTGGTAACAACATAGCCGATTTCCCAAGAAACTCAAAGCAAACACCTTTGAAACATCTCAACTCAACCTCATAAAATCCAAAACCAAAAAACAAGTAAAAGCCCTAAATTTCAATAAAGCCAATAAACATTTAGCTCTAAAAAAAATTTCCCACATTCAAGTTCATACATAATAAAATATGCAAAAGAAAATAAAATCATTTATCAGTCAAAGCCCCAGGAATTAACAACAAATTCGGGCCAAAATTAAAACTTACCCCAGTCTTCCATCTTCACTTAACAACAGCTCGCCTTGTTATCTTTCTAGCATTTGTGAAATCAAATAAGGGAAATATGAAATGCAGTGAAAAAGCAAAAAAAAAAAAAAAAGAGAGCAAAAAAAAGGGTTGCAACTCTACAACCAAAGGGTTTTATTGGCTTAAAAGGAATGATGCTTCACTAGATTGACTTAGGTCTCCTTTGTAATCAAAGGGAAAAAAAAGGAAACGTAGAGATGGGAAGAAAAGAAAGTTACAGTTTTTTCCTTCTTTCGGCAGATGTGAGGGCAAAAATTGAAATTGGGGAAAAAAATTCTTATTCCAAGCGTTGAATGACGATTCAGTGGTAAGAGAAGGGAATCGCTATTCAGCCAATTCCTGTAATAGAACTTGAATCAATTTAGGCCCGTAATACCATTACAGTCAACCAAACTAATGTTTGGTAGGGGGCCCACCGAATTGGGCTGGAATCTATTCATAAACCCCCAAACCAAACATGCTGTAATAGTTGTGTGATCACAAAACACAATCTCGAATACTTAAATAATCACATTGTAACTTTTATGTAACACCCCAAATGTAACACCCCTCACCCGAATTCAATGCCGGAATAGGGTTACGAGGTATTACCGATCAATTCACAACACATATAACATACATTTATGCAACAATAAGCATTCATTCTTATAAATCATTCAACACAAACTCATTGTCCCTTATAAGGGCCTACGAGGCCTTAAACATGCTTTAGAAATGGTCTGGGACTAAACCGATATCATATGAAAATTCTGGAAACTTAGAAATTTTTCATGTAAACAAGGGTCAGACGCCCGTGTGAACAGACCGTGTGCCTCACACGGCTAGTAGACATGCCCGTGTTTCAGGCCGTGTGAAAACAAGGCATACATATTGGCTTGGGTCACACGACCGACCAAACGCCCGTGTACCCTTCGAAGTGGCCACACACACCCGTGTGCCAGGCCGTGTGCTTGGCCGTGCCAAAAATGTAGGGTATATTGACTTATGCAACATGGCCAAGTCACACGCCCGTATGTGAGACCATGTGGAGCATAATGACTTCAATTCAATTTCAACACCAGGGGACACACAGCCGTGTAACATTACCGTGTGTCACACACAGCTGAGACACAGCATTTGGTACATACCTTCACCTACACATATGGTACCAAAACAAAGCATAATAGGCAACTCAAAACAACCAATTCAAACATACTTTTTTATCATTTCACCTAAGTATTTCTTAGTCTAATCTACAATCACAAACATCCTCAATTCATCAACCATTTCCAAGCAACATTATATATCAACCCACAAGCACATAGCTTTTCCATTATCAATCATTTGATATCTATAATGACAACTATCAAAGACATTGCGAAATCAACTTCCATCACATAATATAAACCATATGCACACTTGTAAATACATAACCAAACTAGCCAAATTAAGCTAAGTCTCATGACTATATATATACAAACCAAAACACAACCATTCACAAGCCATCCCAAATGGCAAAACTCACTACCAAAACATAATCAACATGACCATAATCCTATACATGCCATATGACCAAACCAAGAGCTCAAAAGTACCAAAGTGATGGTTGGATAGTGTGACGTAATCTCCGACGATCCCCGAATCCGAGCTAGCTTTGAAATCACTATAAGACATGGAAAAATAAACAAAGTAAGCTTTATAGCTTAGTAAGTTCGTATGATATAAACTTAATTAATCACACATACACATTCATCAATCTAAGCAAGTTAATGTATAATTCATGATAATATTAAACCTTCCATAAGTTTATTCATATACTTATATGCAAAGTCATAACCTTTTCTATTTGAACTTCATACTTACATGTACATACCTGTACAAATTCATAACGAACTCATACCTTCTCGTAACACTGTCGAATACTCGATGTTTCGCACACTAAGTGCCATCGCATAGCTGAAGCTATTATAATCCCACACACTAAGTGCCTTACACAGCCGAAGCTATCTCAATCTCGCACACTAAGTGCCATATATAGCCGAAGCTATTCCAAATCGCACACTAAGTGCTATAAATAGCTGAAACTATCTCGAATCGCACAGTAAGTGCTAAACACAGTTGATTTGTCATCGAACATGACCGTAGTCTCGTGTATACAATTTATGCAATATCAAAGCATTAAAATCATAATTGTAACAATTTTTATCACGTACGAACTTACCTCGAATGCTAATACGATGAATCGAGTCGTTTAGTCAATACCTTTATCTTTTTCCCAATCCAAGTCTGTATTTCACTTTTCTCGATCTAAATATATTCAAAATTAAATTATTCAATTATCTATTCATTAAATTTAGTACAAAACACTCTTTAAGGCACATTTACACTTTTACCCCTAAACTTTTACATTTTTACAATTTAGTCCTTATTTCACAAATACACAAAATTCACACAATTCAACAAAACCTATGCTTGACCGAATTATATATAGGTCTCTAGAAACCCAAAACTTCCATTTATTTCACATTTTAACCACTCAATTTACAATTTTCACAATTTAATCCCTATTATGCATTTTCATCAAAAATCACTTAACAAAACATGTAAAACTATCATCAAGTTTTCATATTTCAACATTAAACCTCAAAGAACACATAGATTCAAAAATGGAAACTCTTAAAATCTTTAACAGTTTCAAAATTAAATGTAAGGGCTAGCTAGATTGAGCTGCAATGATTTAAAAAACATAGAAATCATCAAAAATCGAGCAAAAACCGTAACTTAATTGATGAAAATAAGAGTGCCAAACCTTAGCCCTATTTTTCTCAAGAAAATCAGTTGGTGATTGTCTTTTGAAGAAGGTGAACACAATTAAAACATTTTTTTTATTTAAGATATAATAATTATACTAATTACCATTATAACCTTAATGAAAAACCATTTAAACATCCATTACATGTCCATATTTGTCCACTTATACTATTAATGGTCTAATTATAACATAAGGACCTTAACATTAAGGTTCTATAGCTATTTAACACCTTTAGCTAATAGAACAACACTTTTGCACTTTACGCGATTTAGTCATTTTTATCAAATTGACCAACCAAACGATACAATTACTTCACGAAACTTTCACACATACATACTATCATGCTATAAACACTTAAAATAATATTAAAATAATTTTTTGACATTATATTTGTGGTTTCAAAACCACTGTTTTGATTTAGCTAAAATTGGGCTGTTACACCAAACCCGGCCTAGGCGTTATGGCCGAATCCAGAGATGTCACAAAGAATGGGTTTTAAGAAACGGAGTCATTCCGTCAAATCATCTCAGCTTATTAACTCATATTTTTTATATCCATTTTTGAAAATGTTAATTAATTGGTTTATTTGCCAAAACATATTTTACAGCGGAAGTCTAATAAAACTGTTATAGTTTGGAAATCCAATTCGTATTTTTAGAAAAACCTTTTTGTTTGAGTAAAACTGTCGTTTGCATAAACATTTTGTTAAACCATGCAAATAAACAATCAAACAAACCAAAACCATAAGTTTAAAAACCGTCCAGCCCAGAGAGTCCCATAAGTTACAAACTCTCAATTAAGTCCGAAACTTAAATAAAAACCATAATAACTGAGTATAATCAGTTCTCACACGAGTGGTCACCGCCGAGTCTCCGTTGCACTGGTCCGCTTAAGTCAGGGGATTACCTGTATAGAATAGACAACAGATGTGAGTTTTTGTAAACTCAGTGTGTAACCCAATAGAAAATACACATACAAAACATTTAGAAATCTCATGCTCAGTCAGATATAAATACGGACTTATGTCCATCTTGGATATAGATAGCAGATACAGACATGCAGAACAGATATACAGAATCCTACCCCTATCCTCTACACACCAACTCCGTTCATCCCAACACACCATGTGGGGTTAAAAACATCCACCCATCCCTACACACTATATCGTGCCATTACGATACATATCAGATAATATGCAGCCATGCTGTTAGAATTTAGGCGGTGATAGCCATACAGAACACTTCCTCCATATATACAAATTCCACCCCGAAAACAATTACAAAAATCAGATACAGAAATTACAGACTAGACATGCTCATCATGATTATATACAGATAACAGACATGCATATAGCAGAATAGTCAGACATGCATAATAGTGTTCTACTCAGAGCATACTATCAGAATACCAGATCACATAAGCTAGGGTTTGGTTAGCCCTTACAGACCCTACAGTAGGCCCATAGTTGATCGGAATGACCCATGTGACCTTAGGGAAAATTCTAAAAATTTGGGCCCAGATGCCATGTGGGCCCACACGCCCAGATTGGCCTTGCCCGTGTGGCCCACACGGCCTGGCCCAAAATCTACACAGCCGTGTGGCCTACACGTCCAACTTGGCCTAGCCCGTGCGGCTCATACGGCCACGCTTACACCACCACACGATTGTGTCTTGCACACGGCTGCCCCTTCGTCAGACACACGGCCTACCACACGGGCGACCACACGCCCGTGTGGCATCGACAGTGTGGTTTTTTGGCTTTCGCTACACTCATTTTTCTGTGATTCAGGTATATACCTGGTATGATTTCGATGCAAAAGCACTCCCGAAGCGAACAATATCTAAAATGACAACAAAAATACCCACGATTACTTAAATCCTTCAAATCCAACCGAGACACCTCTTGGCCACAACTCGAAACACGACGGAAACTACTCTCAAATGATTCAAAACTTACCCTTACAACAGCAACCACAAAATTTCACTACACCACCGAAGGGGCTTGATTTCCCTGAAGAACACCTACTAAAACAGTTTACCGAATTAACTCGAATCATCAAAAAAGAAGCAAAAGCACAAAAAAGACTCCCATAACACAAACTCTTAGCTTAAAAAATGAATGGCGGAATTGAGAAGCAAAATACCACGACTTTGAGAGGAAAATTTGACAGGGAGGGAGTGCAGAAACTGTCAGAAAGGGAGAAAGGAAGAAAAATAAAAGAAAAATAAAAATAATTGGGATTAACCAAAATGAACATATTCTCCCACTAAACCACATCCAACCACCTCAGACTCCCAACACCACCGAAACACTAACACAAAACCAAGCAAAAATAACACAAGACCTCCAACACACCAACTCCCTTACTACTCAAACAAACATTCTCATTCTAATATGGATTAATAGACAATTTTATATAAACCCACTCAACAAGGGTAAGACTTGGATCCAAAATAACAAAATTTGGCAAAGATGAGACTTAAACCCAAAACCTCTCACACACACCTAGAACACTTAACCACTGAAGTAGATACATATTTGTGTCAAATATTTACAGATATAGAAATAAATTATTCAGGGCGTTACATTTTTATAATTAAAGGACCAAAATGAAAACATACATACAATTGAGCCCTAATTCGTTTAGTTTACTCTAATATATAAGGTTTAGTTTTATTTAGGGAAAGCTATACAAATAGTCAACCAATTATTATTCTGTTCCTATTTTGGTCACCCAGGTTTAATAATTTCTATTTTAATCACTAACGTTATCAAAATATAATATTTTGATCACTACTCCAACAAATTACTATTGAAATGATGATGTGACCTTTTTTATTTGCATAATAACAAATTTAGCCCTCCAATATCTATAGATTTGATCAATTTGGTCCCAATATTAAAAAATTAACAAATTTATCCCTTAACTTTACACATTCTATCAATTTAGCCTTAATTTTTAAAAAAAAAAAAAACTTTAAAAATTTATTTTTTCGATAAAAATACATACAGAATTATAAAAATATGTATAAATAAATGAATACTTATTTTTCTCATTTTCTAACATGATATTTATTAAAATAATAATTTTACAAATAAAACAATCAAGGGAAAAACATTGAAGAAAACCCAAGTAAATTTAGCTTTTCTCTTTTTTCAACAGTAACAATCATTGTGCTCAAGTTGGGTAAAAAATACAGCTTGAGGTCGAAAAATGTAAGAATCAATGTTTTTGGGTTGTTGCCCATAACGGGTTTGTTGCGCTTGAGGGCAGACATGATTGGGAATACATAAGTGAGAATTAACTTTTGGAGACCTAATAGGTGCAAGGTCATGTCACTAGCTCCACAACTGATTCTTAGTTAAATGACATAACAATGAAAGATATGAAAATTGAAGAGTTCAGAATAAGGGTTATTGGTGCAAGTGGTTGTTGGTTAAGACATTGCCCAACACTTGACAAATTTGAAAAGGATTAAGAAATAAAACTAATCGTATAATAAATAAATTATTATTGATAAAATAAAACTAAAAAAAAAGAAAAAGTTTAAATGTGGCTTATGTCTTGTGGATTTTCTAAAAAATTATTTTATTTATAGAATTATTATAAAAGAGAAATTAGGTATTCATTTGTTTATAATTTATTTGAAATTTTGTAGTATTTTTATAAAATAATAAATTTTTAAAGCTTTTAAAATTTGAATTTTTAAAGATAAAAATTAAATTAACATAATGTATAAAGTTGGGTGTTGAATTTTTAAAATTAAGACTAAATTAATATAATTTATAAATATTAAAAAGTTAAATTTATTATTATGCCAATAAAAAAATCAACTAAACATTCCATTAACCCGAAATATTAAATTTGAATAATGTTTGGGTGACTAAAATTTTTAAATCTGGGTTACCAAATCATAAACATGTCAGTAGTTGGGCTCCTATTCGTAGAGTTTACCTTTTATTTAATTCCCAGAAGAAACCCTCGCTCACCCTTTCTTTTCTAAGTTGTATCAGGCGTCGCTCTCCAGAAAAAAAAAAAAACAACACTATGGGAAGAAGATCGGGCGGCGGCCGCTCCCCCGCCGGTTCCGGAGTTCTACACCGCAAAATTCTCAGCCGTCGACTCGAATCTTGTCAACAAACGTACTCCACCGTCGAAGAAATCGTCGACCACCTTCGAACTAACTACCCAGATTACAAACGCATGAAGCAACAACCTTTCACAATCGCTGTCCGACATGCTCTTCGATCCTCTTCCAAATGCACCCAAAAGCCTTCTCCTTCACCTTCTAATTTAAACTTCGATGCTGATAGTGATGAACACGAGCATGCCATTGCAGCTTCTTCTTCTTCGTCGCCTCCTCATTCACGTTCTCGGAAAAAGGCTAGGGTAACCGATGCGAAAGAAGAAAGGTTACAGCATTTCGAGGAGTTACACATTGAAAAGAGACGGAATCAGCGCTACGGTTCAAGCTCGAACTCGGACACTGACTCATCATCTTCATCTGAAGAAGTAGATGAGGGGGTTTCAACTTCTGAAGATGCTGTTTATGGAGAAAAAGAGGAGCCCAAGTTTGATTTAATGAAATCAATGTTACGACAAGGTTACAATCAATCCAATAACACAAAACCCAAGCTTGAAGAGAAGAACATGGAGATGGAGGTTGCAATTAATAAGAGTAAGGACAAGATTGACATGACCAATGGAGGTGGGACTGCAAAAAAAGATGCAAAGGCTTCATTTACGGCTGCTGCTGCTGCTGATGGTATGGAGGTTAATGGGAAAGAGGGGCCAAGGTTCAGGGATTTGGGTGGGATGAAGGAAGTGTTAGAGGAGTTGAAGATGGAAGTCATAGTGCCTCTTTACCATCCACATTTGCCACGATGGTTGGGAGTTAGGCCAATGGCTGGCATTCTGCTCCATGGCCCGCCTGGTTGTGGCAAGACCAAACTGGCTCACGCCATTGCCAATGAAACTGGTGTTCCTTTCTATAAAATTTCAGCTACTGAGGTGGTTTCGGGTGTCTCAGGTGTTCATTTTCTCTTTTCTTTCTTAGATTCTTCCGATTGACTCAGAGCACTATTTATGGAAGTATTGCTTAGGGTTTGGATAAATGAAATTTATTTGCTGATGATTATGTTTTCATATTTAATATTCTAGGTGCATCAGAGGAAAATATTAGGGATCTTTTCTCAAAAGCGTATAGGACTGCTCCTTCAATTGTTTTCATTGATGAGATTGATGCCATTGCATCTAAAAGAGAAAATCTGCAGAGGGAGATGGAGCGCCGAATCGTTACCCAGTTAATGACTTGCATGGATGAATCTCATAGACTTGTGCAACCAAATGATAAGGATTCTAGTTTGGAGAACTCTGATTCCAAGCCCGGTTATGTGCTTGTAATTGGAGCTACTAACAGGCCTGATGCTGTTGACCCTGCACTTCGTCGGCCTGGACGATTTGATCGTGAGATTGTTCTTGGTGTTCCTGATGAAAAGGCTAGGCTTGAGATCCTTTCTGTGCTTACAGGCAATCTTAGACTTGAAGGGTCTTTTGATCTTTTAAAAATAGCTAGGGCTACACCAGGGTTTGTTGGAGCGGATTTGTCTGCCCTGGCTAACAAGGCTGGTAATCTGGCCATGAAGAGGATCATAGACCAAAGAAAGCATGAGTTTTCTAGAGAACCAATAGATGATGAACAAGCTGATCAGTGGTGGAGGCAGCCTTGGTTGCCTGACGAGATGGAAAAGCTAGCAATCACTATGGCTGATTTTGAGGTAATGAAAGCTATACTTTTTATTCTGTTTTCATTTATTTATATGATTAAAAATAAGCTGTTGTGTATGCTTAGTGGCTTACATGTTCCATATACTATTATTTTGCTGTCAATGTTTTAAATATAAAAGTTGTTTGGGAAATGAATTTTTGTTGTCAGTTCAAAATGTGGTTTTACTACTCGCAAGTATCACTTTGACTGGGATGCAATATGGTATGGTTGTCATTCTTAAGTCTTCTTGTTATTGATGCCTTAATGGCCAAGTAAAGAGGTTAAAAACGCCAAAGATGGGAAGATTAAGCAAATTTGTTTAATAATATTCTTAATTAGAATATTCATTTAGGAAGTATTTTAATGCAATTAAAAGTACTTAATTTTAGTTTCCTTAATTATAATTTATTATTCTACAAGTTAGTTTTAGTTTCTTAGGCTACAAGAATAACCTCTATTTAAGGGGACAATTCTTAGTTTTAAAATAAGACAGAAATTGTTCCAATTAAAAAAAGATTTATCAAAAAATTGAAACAAAGCTTGTATATTTCTTTCTGGTATGCAGAAGTATTTCTTTTATGCTAGAAAGTTTAGATGAAATTTAGTTATGCCCTTGTATTTATGTATTTGCTTAAAAATGTTTTACTTGCAGGAAGCAGCTAAAATGGTTCAACCCTCATCAAGAAGAGAGGGATTCTCCTCAATTCCAAATGTTACATGGGAGAATGTTGGCGGTCTTGATTTCCTAAGGCAGGAATTTGAGCGATACATAGTTAGGCGCATTAAATTTCCCGAGGAATATGCGGTAATTATAGATTTTTGCTACCTCTATATTCTCTCCTTTTATCTGATGATTCAAAAAAGTGGGAAGAAAACCCTCGAACATAGAAATATAAAGGGATTAGGGTTAACCTTCTTAACATGGTAATTGAAACATGTCTTGCATGTCCTCCAACTTAGTTGATTTGAAAGCTCAGAGCAACTATAATATAGGCCATATCAACTTTGTTTGTGGGGTTGCTATTAGTAAATCTTTGTGTTATTCAAAATGTCAGGAATTTGGAGTGGACTTGGAGACAGGATTTTTGCTTTATGGGCCACCAGGCTGTGGTAAAACGTTGATAGCAAAGGCTGTAGCTAATGAGGCTGGAGCCAATTTCATTCACATAAAGGTCAGCCTAGAGCATGGATTTCAACTTGTTTTTTGTTTGTTAAAGATGATGTTTACTGGTTATTTGAGCTTTTACTGATCATAAATCCATTTGCTGATTAAGGGTCCTGAACTTTTGAATAAATATGTTGGAGAAAGTGAGCTTGCAGTTCGGACATTATTCAGCCGTGCTAGGACATGTTCACCATGCATACTTTTTTTTGATGAGGTTTGTGGCTCTCTTTTTTATTTCTAAGTGAAAGGAAAAATTTCTGGGAAAAAATTACTACTGTTGGATTTGATAATTTTGAGGATTTTCTGTAATATGTAGGTGGATGCTTTGACCACAAAGCGCGGGAAAGAGGGGGGATGGGTCGTTGAGCGACTTCTGAACCAGGTTAGTCAATTTGTTAAGCAGTCCTCTAAACAAACAAATTAATGTTTACCATCTTCTTCATATAAAAATTGCAAATAATGACGTGGAAGCATCGGTTGTTTTCAGTTACTCATAGAGTTAGATGGTGCAGATCAGCGGTGTGGTGTTTTTGTTATTGGTGCCACTAACAGGTAGAATTTGTTGTTTCCATTTTTGGAGGAAGATCACTGCTTATCATTTCTTGACACTTTTTGGCTTCGTCTTATGTTTTGGCAGGCCTGAGGTGATGGATCGTGCTGTTTTACGCCCTGGTAGATTTGGTAAACTTCTTTATGTACCTCTCCCCAGTCCAGATGAACGTGGGTTGATCTTGAAAGCTCTTGCTAGGAAGAAGCCGGTAGATGAGAGTGTAGATTTGAGTGCCATTGGACGAATGGAGGCTTGCGAGAATTTAAGTGGGGCTGATCTTTCTGCACTGGTATGCCTGTTCATTCTACATTAAAATCCTGTAAATTACAAAGTATGTACCATGTAAGGACTGATTTTAATAACATTGGGCTTGCAAATATTCAGATGAATGAAGCTGCCATGGTTGCTTTGTATGATAAACTCAGTTCAACAGAGACATCTGAGGCTTCATGCACAATCAAGACATGCCATTTTGAACGTGCACTAAGTAAAATCTCACCATCGGTCTCTGATAAGGTATCATTTACATTCAATCACTAAACTTCGGCTTCTGATGAAAAGTTTCTTTGATAGCAGTGACTGATTAATTTAACCTGTATCATCTTGATCTTCTTGAAACAGCAAAAACAGTTCTATAAGGTATTGTCAGAGAGCTTCAAAGCAGGTTGATTAGAGTCAAATCTTCATTGATGTACCATTAGCCGGAGCTGTTGTTCTTGTCTGATATCCAGCATCCCAGAGCTGCATGATCAAAGGAGCCACCATTCTAAACGTTGAGATTAGTATTCTATTTATATGTTTTTTTTTTCTTACCTGTAATATTGAGGTGTTAGAAGAAACTTGCTTCTTCTCTTTATGATGGTAAAAAATGTGCCAACACATTAAAATTTTGTTCGTTGTGGAAGTAGTTTACAGAAATTAGGGTGGGAAACATTTATTCATCCATTTTGAGGAATCTTTTGAGTGTAGAAAGAATAATATAAGTAAATATGGCAAGATGTCTTAACTCCACCTGATAATTTGTAGCTTTTATTTCCCTTTCCCCCCTTGTTTCTAAAGGTACATAATGAATGGCTATAAGTGGACAAAATACCATTGATCTAAAGGTACGTAGATTGGTCTGTAGGAGGAGAGATCTTGAAACCTAGTCATAAATTTCTCAAATTAAAACTTAATTTCAATTAAAGGAATAATATTTAAACGTATGATGAATGTGATTACAATGATATCTTATTCAAATTTTGCATTTATTAGTCCTTGAATCGACCCTATAAAGGCCACTATTGTCACAAGCAAGCAAACAAAGCTGAAACTCTTAAGAACAAACCATTTTCTAGTCCAGGATTGAATCTTCTTCTGCACAATGCACATTTCCACTGGAAAATAAATAGCCAAAGGCCAAAAGTTCAAAGCCCCCAGCACTCCCAAAACCTGGTTGAAGTATGGGAACATCATTGCAATGGCTGTTGTTGATGCGACATAGGCTGTACGAAAGCATATCTTGAGGGGATTAATCTGAAACGAAGGAAACCATCGGTGTTTGTTCGTATAATAGTTATTCACAAACCCACTGTTTGGGAACCTGTTGATAAACCATCTCTCCGCAAATGCAAACACTGGTTGACCAAAAATCTGAGGAAAGAACAGCAGATGCCATCGTATTTGTCATTCGATTCTATCAAGAAAAAAGATTCAGATTGTCGACCACTGAGCTATGCTCGAAAACATGTACCTGATATCCTCCCACAAGGTGAAGAACAATGCAAGCATTGGCTAAATCAACCAGCCAATATGGCTCGTAAAATCCGAATCCTGTCAAGAGGTTTCCGGGCGTGTTGTTTCCGAAGGCAGCATATCCGAAACATCCACAACAGAGGTAGAAGAAGGTTGTCAAGGAGACGGCAATTATTGAGGCCTTTTTCATGGTTTTGTTCTCTGGTGGAGGTGATTTCAATGTATCCTGAATTTTATGATTTGTCAAATATTTTCTATTTCATTTATTAAAGAAATTGGAAGCCATTTTTACCTGTATTTCTAGAACAATGACCGAGTATGGATAGGCAAATGCAATGTCCCCAAGTGCCTGGAATACTAACCATAGTTTATCAGCAATATTAGCAGTGGGGAATCCATTTATGCTCCCCTTAATCGTTCCATTTTCTGCAATGGGGAACATGAGTACGATATCAGGAATTCCAGATGAGTAAAAGTGAAGGCGAATTTGGAGTTATACCGATCACTTGTGCGAGCCCAAGCCCGAATCCGATGAAAGAGTAAGCAAAGGACATGATTGCAGCAAACATTGAAAGCCATTTCATGTTATGGAAATCTGGAATCTGTGACATTACAACCTGAACAGCTCCAAATAGAAGCATAGAGGAAGTATCTTCATACGAACATGGGGCATTGTGGCCTTCTCTGTGGTAGCAGTTTGATTTCTGAATTGCTCTGTATGAAAGCCAAGCACAAAATAAACATAAAATACTTGACATTTGATCATCGGTCCTAAACACAGACAAATCCAACACCCATGTCTGACGTATATATAAATATTAGTTTGGATATACGAGCTTCTAAAGGCCCTCCAAATATATGAAAAAACTTGAAGAGAAATGAACTGAAGACTCCCGTGTTGGGTATATACACCGGTATCTGAGTAACATGGTGTGTGTATATACTATCACCTAGTCCAAGTTGGCATCTGCTTGAAGCAATTGTAAGAAACATGGTATGGGAAACTTTGTAATTTTGCAGTACAGTTATATTAAAAGTATACAAATTAATTAAAGAGTAGTAAAAAGTAAGAATTGAATCATACTTGATGCTGCTAGCAGAGGTTATGACATAGGCAAGTGTGGACCCATACAAGGTCTCCATTAAAATTGCTCCACACGCTTTGTGGTTCTTCTCTCCTGCATTGCAGATGCATTTTCCATGTTTTTTTCATATCTAATTCTTCCTTCCCAAAAATTTAAAATTTGAAACATTCATAAAATTTGCAAATGTACAACTTTAGTAGTATCTAGTATAGTGGCATAATAAAACCGGATTTATCCTAACCGAAAAAATTTATTGGAAAAAAAAGGATTTGATATCAACTAGTTAAAGATTGAGTTGTGACTACAAAATAAGAGTCACTTTTTTTTTTCGTCCATCAAGATATGTTTACTTAAAGTACAAAGTTGTGTAGATGATTTTGACCTCTAAAGCGTTAAATACCATATAACAAACATACATAATCCGACTATTCTTGCATTATTTATGGGCTGAGTTTTCTACTTTTAAAACCAACAATAGCTCATAGCTAAATAATGCATCAATAACTTATAACGTACATAGTACAACAGTCCTTACATCAACAATGACGGAGGAAACAAGTTGGTGATGAAAGTAAAGAAATTTGGTTACCCAAATAGAAAAGGACGGCATCCATGTAAGATCTAAGGCGGTTGGGGCCATAGTGAGGGTGAGGATACATGTAGCAGTCACATAGAATGTAGGTGGAAACAAGGGTGGTTGCTGCAAACACAAGCACGGAGATAGGGCCAGCAATCCATCCAGTGCTCCACGCAAGGGATAAAACACCTGCCCCTATCACTCCTGTTATGATGTGTGCTACTGCTGTCCACACAGTCCCTTTTACAAACACATGTCAAACATAAAATATTCAGACCTTCAACTACAAGCAAAATAGCAATTCATAAAGTGACAGGCAAAAAATTTGAAATATGAAAACCATGAACTGCATGTCCATAAAGTTAAAGGAAAAAGGGTCATCTACCAGTTCTTTTGAGAGAGCTTGTTGAAGAACTAGGCAGCAATGGAGACAACTGATTGTCTTCTTCTTCTTCACCCATGTCTGATGTCTTTGGTGCTACAACAGTGTTTTATTTTTCAATTGAAGAACCTTAATTCAAGATATCAACTAATGAAAACAATGTAAAGTGGGAAATTTGATTAAATGAACAAAAAAAAGGAAGTTGGGTTAGAGGTTAATGGAATTAGCTTAACCCTGATTAAGAAAAAAATGACAGCTAATGACGCAAGGTATATTACTTGCACGATTAATTAATGAATTTAATAATGGATTATTATATAAATATATTTCTGTAATGGTCCATTAAAATTTTCAAAATCCACTAAGTAAATAATAAAAAAGTATTTCCTGGAAAATAAATAAAAAGTGAATCAATCAAATGCACATAGTCTCTTTTATATTAGTGTAGTCAGTAATGATAGGTCTTACCTACAGGATATTTTTCATTTTGCATAATAATCCTACGAAACACCCTAAATTTTTAACTCCATGATATTCTCAAAGAGAGATCTTCCTATTGCATGTTAATATCTTACAAAATATTTATCATCTTTGGCCTATTAAGCTTCACTTTTGTACGTACAAGACGCAACTGATATCATGCATAAAGGTCCAATTCCTATGTGCCATAAACAGTAGTAAAAATTGAAAACCAACTGATATATTTCATTGCACACCATCCCAAAGGGAACCATGTTCAGAAGAATTAGGGTGTTACATACTTAACTATCAAAATTTTAAGAGTAACACATTTTTCTTTTTTCTTTTTTTCCTACGTTATACACAGCGTCTCCTAATTTGCCATTTTGGGCAGTTGTTTTGGCATTCAAAACTATAACCGTATAGTGAGCAAAGACCCCTTGTGTCTCCACAATCATGTTATCTGCACAAGTATAAGCAGCTGGAAAAATGGAGCATCTGTTATAGAAAACAATTATTTACAGCAGCAGCGTGGGACTCAACTTCTTTCCCAAACCATCCCTTTCATTCCACTGCTTCATTCACGGTTGCTTCTTTTCCTCTGTAAGATTGAATCAATTACAGTGCAGTCGTTATTAAAACAATGACAAAGAATGCCATGAAAGAGAAACCAAAAGAGAGAGATGGAACAGGCAAATGGAAAAACTTACTAGCTGATGTAGGATCTTCGTGTGCAAAGAAACTTGCAGCTACTATCAGATATGCAAGTATGAGCATTAATCCTTTGAAGTAGTTTGACGTTCCCTCCTGCAGACACAAAACAAAACAGGAAAGTTAATTCATTTACTTCACACTGCCTTCTGGCCTAAATGAGCCTTCAGATATAGGTTGTGGTATGACGGGTATGTTCAGTTTTTTCCAAGTTTTTCAATGTATTTGGAAAGTCATATTCCAAGATACATGTGCTTGTATGCGTTGGACACCAGTATTTCAAGAAATATAGAGTCACCGCAGCATAGTATTTGAATATTTTCATTCTTGATGGTAAAGATACCCATTGGCCATTATTTTCTTAAGTTCTTGATATACACAAACCTGCAGAAAGAAGGCTACAACTATAACAGTAATGAAAAGAGTTGCTGTCTCAAAAAGTTGGAAGTTTAAGTCCATTTCCTGTCCCATCATCCACCCAATAACCACACAAAAAGGAATCTGCGTATTCAACAAGAATACTGGATTAGCACACCAAGGAAAAGAAACAACACATTAGAATTATATACATTTATATATCATGGTTCAGTTTCAACTTCAAGCTTTGAAGTTAATCACAATGCCACGACTTAAACATTCATTGGGAGTTGTCATGTAAAAAGAGTGGAGATTACTAAATAATTGACGAAATAGAACACATATAAGAATGTGATTCAGTACTTGCTACTGAGAAAATAAAAGTAAACCCAAAAACTCGTGACCTTAGGAGGTATGTATGACAAAATGTAATATTGATACACCATGAGCACATCCAATGTACAACACCTACCCCAAACATAGAAATTTGAGTCGATGACCCTATTGCCACTCCCAATGATATGTCCTGCAAAGAAGTTCATTAATTTGCAAGATATACAAATTCTAAGAAATGAAAGTTAAAGAGAATCACTTACAAGCTTGTCTTTCATGGCAAACATAATAGCACTTGCGTGCTCTGCGGCATTCCCGATAATGGGGAGCAAGATAACACTGATAAATGCAATTGATACATCCCAGGCCTCAGATGCTCCCTGATAAACAATAATCAGAAAAGATAATGTAAAAGCAATCAGCATATACCCTTACCAATATAATTTTAGTAAAAAAAAATGGAAAAATCTTAAAGCCTGTTGAGTGCTAACACATATGCTGCTAGTGGGAGCAGGCATGGACCTCCAACAATCTTACATACTGTTAATGTCACAGATTTATGTTCAGATTGGTTCAAGTCAATCCCTAAAGTATGCTTCAAATCTTGAGGAAATCCATCACCTGTTCCGACCCACCCTACCAACTGTTTGCTCTTATAAACACAATATAGCAGATGCAAATAAAAAACCACATGATACCTCTATTGTGTCCACCAAATAGTCTGATAGGATAGAGATCCAGGCAGTCAAGATTACAAGCCAAATCCCCGATTCCCATTTGGAGATCTCTGGAGCTTCATCATCATCACCACCACCACCACCACCACCACCACCACCACCACCATCATCATCATCATCATCATCATCTAAGTTCTCCTCATTGATAGGCGCATATAGATCGTTTTGACCTTTTAACTGGAAAACAAGATAGGCAGCATATGCTACAAGCATAACACAACTGCTAAATCTTGAAAGAGACAACTCCGACTTCCCATATTGCCGTTCAGTGTGTGTGTAGTGGAGGACAGCCGGGAAGAGTAAACCCATGACTGCCATTAGCAGCAGTCCTGAATTGACAACAGCTGTAGCCTGAATGAAAGTTTAGGTTCGTTTAGAGTGATAAAACAAACAAAGTAGCAGAAATAAAAATCAGGCAAAATACTGCTGTGTCTTTACCTTGTTAAAAACTTGTTCTTTTCTATGATATACAAGCCCACCGCAGAAGAATGCACATCCAAGAACAAGAAGCATGTTTGACAAAATTGAACCCAACAATGACAGTTGAACCACACGAGTCATTCCACTTTTCAGTGCATATATTGAAATAATCAGCTCCGTTGCATTCCCAAATGTAGCATTTAGAAGGCCACCAACTGCAATTGATTTCAACAAATTAAAGACCTTTTTTTTTTAAAATCTAGACAACAACAACAAAAAGAAATCCATAACAATTAAGAGTAATAAGTACTTGTTGGTCCAGTGTAGAAAGCCAACTGCCTACATTCATTCAAAAGGAAGGCAATGTAAGGTGACAATAAAACAACTAGTAGCATCAAAAAACCAAATTCAATGAAAGAAAAAGACCGCGTACTCGGTAGCATAACCCAAACGCTCTGCCAAAGGTGTTATACCCAGTAAGCTTAGAAAGAAAACCCACCCCTACAATCCACCTCGCAATTAAACAACGTATACTAAAAAAAAAAAAGAAAGAAAAGCAAAAGAGCATCAAAACCAAAAACTCACATTATGAGCAGTCAACTTGTGAACAAGGATTGCTAGAGGCCCGAAAGGCATGAGCAAGTTGAGTTTATTAGAGAAAACTACAGTCTTTATGCTCCTATAGACACCATGTCCTATCATATTATTACGGCCAACAGGCAGACGACCATCAGAAAATGGTAACGGTTCATTTGAATAAGTAGTTTGATTTTTTCGAGCATCCGTTTCAGGGGAATGGAGGCATTCATCATGGAGATCTTGCATTGACCTATCTTCTAGTGATCCCATCTGCTTCAAGAGAACATTACAAACATAGATTAAAATATACTCGAAAGATCAAATTAGCAACTTGAAATGCAGGGTAGGGGGAAAGAAATGGAGAAGGGTAAAACATTAAAAATGAAGAATAGCATACGTCAAGGTGGGATTGAACTCCGACTTGCAGCTTGTAATCCATCTTCACATATCAAAAGAGCAATAAGTTCTCCATGGCCATTAACATAAAAGTATTACAAAATCATGTGCTTAGTTTTTAATTCCTCAATGTCTAAATAACAACAGCACAATTGAAATTTGTTCCAAAGAAGGGAAAAAAAAGCATAATATTAGCAAGTACGCTTACAATACCCTGAAATTGCAATAATGAAATAAAATTCCAAATCCAGATCTCATCTTTCAAGTTTATCCCCCTACCATACTTGTCTATCAATTCATGCTATAATAAAATCAAACTTAAGAAATTGGTTTTCTAAGACTTGTATGCATAAAATAGAAACCAGCTACATCAAATCAGTGAAAACATTTAACAGATCCAAATTTCCAAACAATCAATAGCATACAATAGAATAAAGACAGAATGAAGAAACAAGAAAGATTTCCTGTTTGCCTAAAATTGCATCAAATATTAACATCAATGAATGCTTAAATAAACAATCTCCAGAACAAAGGGAAACCAACAAAAGTTGTCAATACATCAATGGATCTGAGAAACGACTAACCTTTATTATAAATCTTTAGAAAATCTGAGTTGGGTTGAATAAAAAACCCCCTCCAAAAAAAATAAAAAATAAAAGAAACAAAATAATATTCTTTACCCAAAAGAAAAAAAAAAACTTTTTTTTTTCTTTTGGTAAGAAAGAGAACCCTTAACGACGAGACCGTATGAATGAGACTGGATTCTAACTTCCTATTTAGGGGGTTATATGTAGTGTAGCTAAGTTCTGATTTTCCGTTTTCTTCGTATAATTTTTCCTACTAATTTGAATTGCCTGTCTTTCATTGTTTCCCTTTAAAAAAAAAAAAATTTCCCCTTAAATTGAAGGTTGGAGAAAACAAAGGAAAAAAAGGGTTAAACTTGAAAAGTTCACTAATGTTAGATTAAATTAAGTAAAAAATATATGAATCCATGTGGTCTGGCGGATCGGATCCCCATTTTTATTTTAATACCAAATAATCTGTTATTTGTATTTGTTTGATTCATCAAATTTTGTTCTAAAATTCCAAAAATAGAAACATTTAAACATATGAATCCAGATTTCACTATACAAACCCATCTCAAATTTCACAAAGCTATATTCATGATAAGGTAATGATTGATTTAAAGATATTTATTTAACTTTTATCCCAAATTTAAAGCTTTAACTTTTTTCTAAAGAAAATATGTGAGTTTCCATTTCCATGGTCAAGCCAGACAATGCTGCCTAAATATTTATTTATGGGAAAAAAAGGACCAATGTTCAATGTCTGGTGTTGTTGGGTCAAGTCTTGAGCCAGCCAGAAAAAAAAAAAAAAAACACATCCATTTCTAAATTTATGTGAAAGAAACTTTACAACACTACACCAACTTATTTCCATTTTCAAGCTGACAGAAACTTCACCACAACACACAGTACATGATTTTCAGACCAGACCATGACCTTGTTTCAGTTATTGAACATTGGCTAATGTTTCAAGCGATTCATTTCTCCTGTACTGTTTGCTGCAAATACCTCCCTGGCACCAATTGACCCCTCCTGGAACCAACTCCTAAACTACCTCTTATCTCTCTATACATCCATGCCAAAGTTGAGACACCTGCAAAAGCCATAGTTGCAGCAATGGCGAAACCAACCAAAGCAACCATGAGAACCAACCCGGCAAATAGTAGCAGTGGACTGAAAATCAGCAGTAGAGGTGAGGTTATAAATAGCAGTGTCAGTGTTGCCAAGAAGCTGAACCCCATCATTCCTAGCAGCGGTGCAGCCAGTGCCATACCAGCCAGTGCTGCCAACATCACTGACCTGCCATACACCATATTCCTTTCCGCCATTGTTCTCAACTTTTCTTGTTTTTGGTTATTTTTCCCTTTAAAAAAGGGCATGATTCTCTGATTTTATAACCGAAAGAGGTTAAAAAGACGTGCTGTTCAGGCTTTTCTTGGAACATATGTGTGGGGGTTTGGCTCCTCCATGTGGCTGTCATTAGTCCATTCAAACGACACGTGCTAGTTATTGAATCAAAGTACAGCTTTCATAAATATGCCGATAAGACTCTTAATTTCAGTGCTAGCAAACAAGTTTACAAATTACAAATCAGTATGCATTCTCCTTGTTGAGGTCTTTACAATCAAAATGACCTTAAAAAATGGAACGATATGTGAACCAAATAACAAATCGAAGTGTTTGATTAATCTACCTAATATACTTAAAAGACAATGGCTACCAAGCTGTCTTTGTCACCTGAGGCAGTGTTTTCAAAAGTGACATTGATGGCCTCCTCACAGTGTGATTGAGAAGTAGCATCAGTGTTAAAAGGGTCAAGGCCCCTGCCTGATGTGCAGTGCCAAGTGAAACTGGCACATATGATAAAAGTGTCGATACACCTAAGGTTACCTACAAGAATGAAAAATAATGTTATTAGTGTTTAAACTGTTGAAAGAAAAAACAGGGTCTAAATGAAGGAGAATCACCTGAAGAGCAGCCATGCCAAACGTGGCGCCAACTAAAGTTCGAATAGCTGGATGGATGTCGAGCTTTTTGGTCGACCACCATAAACCGCAAATGGAGATTAAAGTGGTAGTTGCAAGGACACGATGGTCAAGCTGTAAATTGAAATACATTATACCCTCTATATATGAACTGATACCAGCATTTAAATTGATTTTCTTATCTAAGCAATCATAAGAGCACCAGGAAATAATAGAGAAGACAAATTACCTGCACCATGGATGTATTCTCAAAGAAGTTTCGGATTGTTGGTTTCAACTCAAATATATTATCAGGAACCCACACATCTCCCATCTTTGGAAAAGTATTGTATGCACGGCCCTAGAAATTAAAGGATACACAGATTGCTAATCAGAAAAGACCCCAAATGATTTTAAAAAGGTTATTGTGAAATAAAAAATTTGCAAGAAATGAACAAAATAAGTTACAGCATCGTTTCCTGCAACAAATGCTCCTGAAACAGCGGTAATGCCTACAATGAGGCTCACTGGAATTGCAAGCCTCTTGAGTTTGGCAGCACCTTGAACCCAGGCTAATGACTCAGCAGGAGGTTCAGGCATTACAACAGAGAGAGCAGTCCAGAACAGGCCACTGTAAATAACGAATGCAGAAGTAAGATGAGCAGCAAGTCTATAAGGGCTCACTCGGGGCTCAACATATTCCGAAGGTGGCTCCTGTAGGAAGAAACAATATTATTCTACAAATTTAAACTCATATTTACTAAGAACGGTGAAATAAAATTAAAACAAATTACTTCTCACCTCTAATCCACTTTTAACCATCCACCAACCAATTAAACCCTGACCAGCACCAAGAGCAAATAAAGCAGAGAGTCTTAGTCCAAGGTGCATGGTAATATATCCCTTACGAAGAAAATACGAGAACGGCAATGCAAACATCACGCCTAGGGCTCTCCCCCACATTCGATGGGCATATTCCATCCAGTATATAAATTTAAAATCTTCAATACTCATCCCTTTGTTTACTCTGCATGATACAGATTATTCAAATCAAAACTAAATCATTAATAGATAATTTTCATTCTAAGCAGTAAGCACTAAAAAGAATGAAACTTCACATCTTCACCCCTCCTGGCTGATTAGCAATGTTTGTTAAGAACATAATAGAAGTTATAAGAATAAATCAATTATGGCAGCAAAATATAGTCATGAGAAGAAGTTCTACCTAGGGCTGCAAAGTACTTAGAAGTGAAACTACGATTATTGTAGCAAATACATCATTATAACAGATTTTTGCTCATACCGCTTGTACTCTGGTGACTGCTTGTATTTCTCAAACTCTTGCTGCCACTCGTCATCAGATAGAGGAGGAAGGTTCCCGGTGAATTTCCAATCAGTCATTGAAAGGCCAGATCGGGTTAATCGTGTGACACCACCTAGTACCACCATACTAAAAACCCATGCAGCAGAACCGAAAAGCCATATCCCCACCATTTTCTGAGCACGTGGACCTGCAGTTACTAGCATCTTCAATCCCTCCTTCTCAGTGCCAACGGAAGCCACAGTGGACATATTCCTGAAAGACGGCACATGATGTCCCTAAAACGAATAAAAGATCTTCCTTTTAGTCACATTCACATACCACTTGGAGAGCATATCACCATTGTTCTTTTACATAACTTTAAGAGAAAATCTACAGCAGAAACAACTTTTTTTCATTGAATGTTAAAACAAGACTTGAACCACCATTTTCACCTTCAAGTACTTATGCTAAATGTAGCCTCTCCATGGATATAGAAAAGGCAATACAGATCAAATTCCCTAATAGTTCTTTAAATTAGAACCAGGGAATGCATCTGTTATGCTAGAATAAAAAACTATTCCCAAGTGCTGTCATCAAACTCATATTATGGTTCTAGTATGAATGTTTCTAATTTTAAACGAAATTCCATCATTCATCTCACACTCCAAAAGCTTTAATCAAACAAATCCAAAAAAAGGGGATGATCCAAATCACTTGTTCTCCCACCAATAACCACAATCTATCGCCATCACAGTAGAGAAATGAAGATTCCAATTACTTAACAAAAAACTTAAAGAAATACGCTAAAAGAAAGTGATCAATCCAATCACATCCCTTCTCAAGAACTAAAAAATTAACTACAAATGATTTATTCGAAAAAAAAAAAAGATACCCATGTCAATAAAATGAAGAAAGAATCAAAATCGAGAGATAAAAGAACCTTAGGCAGAGATCTAAAGCCAAAAAAGGAGGTCCTAGCAACTGCATTAGCAGAAGAAGGCGTAAAACAACGAGAGGAACAGGTTCCCTTGAAATTGGATGTTAAGCTGTTGATTATAGCTTTGTTTCTCTTTAGAATTGAAGCAACTACTCTGCTTTGAAACATTTTTTTTGGCTTGGGGGGGGGGATTAGCGTCTTCTCTCTGGCTTTCTCTTGGGTTTAATTCTTAAAACTGTGGGTTTATGGTTCTCAAAAGGGGAAAAAAAAAAAACTGTGGGTTTATGGAGGTTTTACGACACTGTAAAAAGGGTTTGCTCAGTTCTACATTGGGACTTGATGGGTTTGGAGGAACCCTTTGTTGGTTTCAAACCGCTAGCTTACCAAAAAGGCAAAAACATGATTCACCGTTGGTACTGAAATGAAATGTCAAGAAAATTGAGGTGATTTGAGTGCCACACTACACCTTTCCAACGCCCGGGTAGCCCACTCGGTCTAATTAACCCAGCCTTGTATTTTGGATTTGAATTCATTCTAAATAAAAAATATTTTTAAATTTAAATTTAAATATAAAATATTAATTAAAAATATTCTTAATATTTTATTATTTTTAATCGTAAAATGATTTTTTTGGTGTACCATGTCGGCCCGAATCGGGCATGAGCGTGAAAATTTTTTGAAACCAAGTCTCGGCTCGGCCCGGCTCATGGAGAGCTCTAGTCTCAACTCATATCAAAATAAAATTTTTTTTTATTTGATACAAAGTATAAACCTACACATAACTCTTTCTCACCCTTAAATAAGAAGAAAAATATTTGAGCACGCTCGAACCAACAAGACATTATTTTTTATTTTTATATTATAAAACTTATAATATAAATATTAATAATATATGTGATTGTTTATGTTTATTAATAATATAAATATTAATTAAAAAGTATATAAAATTTCTAAATTTTAATAAAAGTTTATATGTATATGTACACAAAAATTTTCGATCCTAAATTGACTTAAAAATTTGGAGTCAAATTTTATTTGTGTTCTTTGAAATGAGTACAATATTTGAATTTTTTAATTACAAAGAAAACTCTTTTAATTCTTATTTTTGATGGAGCAATCTAAAAGCCATCTAAATTTGATCTTAGAAAGATGTGGTTTGCTTCAAGGATCATTAAATCTTGATCTTGAAGTTGAGTTTAGTGAGATGTTTGCTTAAAAATTTAATTTGATTGAATTTAAGGGTCTTTGATATGATCTTGAATCAATCATTTTCACTTCAAAAGTCATTGAAATTTGATCTTAAAAATGGGTTGTCTCTTTTGTATTGACATGACTGAATTGGAGATGACCATCTTACTCGTATCCTAATCTTCGAAACTTTTTCAATATTTTACTATCCGTGAATTTTTTAATATTTTTTTCGAGAATTTAAACCCAAATTTAAAATGCATGCCACTTATATTTTTGTTTAACTCAAAAAAAAAAAAAACTCAAAATTCAAAGTGGAAATGGTCTAAAAAGCATCCCCATTTCAGGCAAAAGAACGTCTAAGGGTAGCACTTTCAAAACAAAAAAAGTCTGCTGGTAGTAGGGATATAAAAGCTTTTATGCTTTTTAAGGGAGAAGAGATCTTGAGCGCCACTCACAAGGGCATTGCCCGCGCACATCACATGCCTGTCTCACCTAAATCTCGAACGTTGGAGCCCCCACCGTCAATTAGGATCTGGACGATGCTCCAACGAGGCATTTCAGAAGTACAAAATGACGCAACAAGTCCTTCCCCTCACCCCCAAAGTTGGAATTCCACAAGCTTTAACATAAGGATGGTTTAGATTATTTTAGATGAAAGATTTTGTTTCAAGAGTATTTTAAACTTGATATTAATCCACAATAATTTTAATTTGATACATGATATTTTATAATTAATTTAAAATTTCTTCGTTCACAAATATCCTCTCATGATTTTAGAATATAAAAAATAAATTAATCTTAAATTTAATTTGGTGTTGATGTACAATAATTTCACAACTTCCATTACAGAATTAAATAAATTTAATTGCTCCATAAATTTGAAGGAGAAAATAGCCACATTATGCAGCCACGTAAAAGATTAAGCTGCCAATAACCATGACATCTTCTTTCTAGAATAATTTAGTCCGTCCAAGATTTTTATAACCCGACCAAAATTTGAACTTCAAAAGGCAGCTCATAAATATTTAAAATTTACGGAAAGATTTAAATTCAAACCTTTAAAAGTATATATAAATCTCGAACATAAATTGTAAAATAAATATAATAAATATAATTTTATGTAAACTTTTAAACCTTAAAAGAAAATTGAATCAAGATAAAACTTTTAATTTCCAGGCTTTTATCTCATCTAATTAAAGTCGTTAATCAATTAAAAGTGTCAGTTGATGTACCACATTAATCTTCCTCGCCTATAAAAGTAATGTTCCCTAACTTGAAATTTTTCGTTTGAGAAATTAAAATGATTTAACTTATAAAGTTATATCTTTTTTCTCAAGTTGATATTTTTATTAGTCAAACCATTAGATAAAGTATTAAATCTATTTTTTTAAATGATCAACCTATAAATTGGTACCTAAATTATATCATTTTTTTTATTTTGGTACCTAAATATTTTTTTGGTCACAAGTATTACCTAAACTATTTTTTTTTTCAAGTTGATATCTTCATTAGTCAAACTACTAGTTAAAGTATTAAGTCTATTTTTTTTAAAAAAATTAACCCATAAATTGGTATCTAAACTATGTCATTTTCTCATTTTGATACTTAAAACATTTTTTTTTGTCGTAAGTGGTACATAAACTATTTTTCTCTAAACTGGTACCTCTATTTGTTAGTCAAATCATGAAGTTTATTTTAAAAAAAGATAACCGATTAAAAACTGTCATGTAGCAAGAAAAGACAAAATATTATTTTCTTCTTATATATATTCTTAAAAAATATAAAAAATAAAAATATTTAAAAAATAAAGAAAATCGATTCAACTGGATCAACCAATTTTTAGCTCGGTTCAACTAATTTGTATTGGTTCACGAGTCCACTAGTTCAACCCTTATCTCCTTACCGATTCTCGATCCAACCGGTCGATCTAATCCAGTTCTGAAAACATTGGTTTTTATCAATGAAAGAACTTTTTCAATCCCATTAGGCGGTGAAATTCGAAGACAGAATTAATCGTTAGTGTCCCGACCTCAGTAGGGCCAATTTTGAGCATTGCTGACATTGTCAGACATTATAAAATAAGAAGAAAGGGAACAATGTAATAGAAAATAAAAATGGAGAAATAATGTAATAGACAATAAAAGAATTAAAATTTATTTTTAAAGTTTATATGATGTGGCAATCTATTATTGGTTAAATATTTTTAATGGATATAACAATTTGGTGTAGAATGAGTAACGAAAGAATAGTTTAGGTACCACTTGAGACAAAAAAAAGTTTAGGAACCAACTGTTGGAAAAACTCCAGTTCGAACACAGTTTTCTTGCACAATGAAAAAATAAAAATTTGAAAATCGAGCCAGTTTGTGATATTTATAGTAATAAACTTTTCTCAAAATCACACTTGTGTTTTGGGCTAGACAGATCCTTGTCGTTCCTAGCTTTCAACTGAACGACTTTTCCCGCTATTCTCATACCACAAACTGCTTTGAGTGTGGGTCGAACAAATTCGAATCAAACACAAAATCCAAAATTATTTACTACATTCAATGGGAAAGTAAAACTCTTTCTCTAATAGAAATCGGTAGAACTGTTATTCCAGAAAAAAGAAATTATACTTAGAAATAAATTCTCACTATTTTCAGGCAGAATAACAATATCTCAAACTTGTGTGTAATTTATTGTGTTTATAGTCCTATTGGTGCCATCTATTTATAGTGATAGGAAGTGAAACCCTAGTTGAATTAGTAGAAACATTTAATGCTTATTTGATAGAAAAACAATCTTCTAGTTGAACTAGGAGAGAGAGGGGCTAATAGTGTGTGCTTCCCCTCATATGTATTATGATGGAGATTCGAGTCTCTGTATTGGTTTAAATTATATGTGCTTCATGGATTTTTAACCCATCACTTTATAATTTAATCCAACCCAATACATATTTTTCTATTTCTCAAAATACACAATTATTTATTAAATTAATTTTAATTAATTAATTTTTCAATTAAATAATTTTCTCAACCCAATTCTAATTCTATTAAAATCATGACAACTTTACTGTAAAAGAATTTATGAGAAAAAATATTTAATTTCTACATTCAACAGATTTCATAATGTCCAATTAATTTAATTCCATTTTCAAACTTCAATTATTTAATTAAATAATAATTTAAAAAACTTATTTTCATACTAAGTGAGAAAACTACATTCATTTCTGAATATTTCCTATTTCTCTAATTGACCGCACCCTGACGTGCGTGCACTGGAGCTTGTAAATCTGTAATTAAATATATGAATATGAAATGCGGTATCTATAAGTATACAAGTCAAATTGTAATATAGTTAAAAGTGTTACAACGGAATACTAGGAAGTATTCCGAGGATCGTACCTAAGGGAGGCTTGCCTAAACTAAATTGCAAATAATCACACAACTAGGTCTAAATACTATTTTCGTACTAATTATATTACGACAAAACAAAATAGAAGAATATATAAAATAACATCAAAATAAATTCTAAGATAAACAATCGAATTTCAATTAATTTAAGGAGGCAAAAGATTAACTCGCATCTGTGTTCATGGTTAACGTCAAATTCAGGTTTTTAACAAATTAGCTAAAGATTAACCTAGTTAATACCTTTCAGCCTATAACTAAATTAATTGATTGATTTAACCTACTTATCTTGTAATATCTTAAATCGGGATAGATTAAGTGGTGCTAAGTAGACTATCCTTTTAGCTTCATCTACCTAAGTTACTTCATAGGGTTATTAATCCTATGGTTTAATTTCGCTTAACCTATACCGACTAATTTGTGATAATACCCTAACCCTTAGTCAATCACTCCCGCTTCCACTAGTTAATCTTCTTAGGGTTCTTAGTTCATGGTCATTCTAGATACAATTTTTCCTAATCGATTTTTGCACATTCAAAAGAAACGTAAAAAGAAGAGAAGGGAAAAGAGAAATCTAGATTCGCAGATAATTGTTGAAGCTTTGATCTTTGAAGCCCTTTGAATAGATGTTGATTGCAATGCGATTGAAACAGAAACGAAAATAATAAAGTAAATTGCTAAAAGAAGCAAAACTTAAAACTTGAATTGAAGCAAAATAGTATTTGAACAGAAAAGCTAAATTAAAAACCTTAAATCTACAAAAAAGAAAATTCAATAACCAAAAGAAGCCCCCTAATTTGAGTTTTGAGCACTATTATTTATAGTGTTGCTGTTAGATGACCAAATTAGGTTAATTACAAGATACTAAACATGTTAATGAGGATTTTGCAGATGAAAAACACCCTTGGCTACTAAATAGGCCTCGTCAGACTAGTGGATCTTGGTTTGAAGTTTGTTATCACAACATAGGGAAGTTGATGTTGCAACATCGATGGTTGGATGTTCCCTTTAAGGTTTGAAGTTTGTTGTCATGACATTCTCTCTGAATGTTGCGACATCCGGGGTAGTCCATTGATTTAGTGGCCTAAAACGTCGTCCTACGCACTCAACCAACACATTAGTTCTTTCTTGGGCTCAGTTTGGCCTAACAGGTCATGAAACACACTAAAAATCCATTTTATTGAATTCAATGATAAAAATACTAAATCTATAAACTAACTAAAAAGACATCAACTTACTCGAATACAAGCTCGTTAAGTGTTGAAAAAAGTTTAATTTGCCACAAAAATTGTGGCAGATCACTAAATTTATCATTTCTATCCATTTTTGTTCATTTGATTCAACATGAAATTCATTTCTAATTCTAAATGCTTCTTCTATCACAAGAAAGGGCACTTAAAGGTGAATTGTAAAGAGTGGAAGAAATACCAGGCCACCAAAGACAAAGGTATAAAACTCATTATGATAAAAGCTTATTTAGTGGACGATTCAATAGACCACTAGGTCATTGATTCGAGAGCCACTAATCATGTATGTGTTTCTCTACAGGAGGTTCGAGGAGACGAAAGATCTTATATATAAGAGTCTATCGTTGCAGACTAGAAATGTGACAACTATAGCAACTGAAGCAGTGGGAGATGTACATCTTTATTTTGATAATTTTAGGAAGCTGATTTTGAAAGACATTTTCTATGTACCAAATTTTAAAAGAAACTTAATTTTTGTTGCATGTTTATATAACGACTGCTTAACCGAGACTTTTAATAATAGTATTGCAATATTTAGAAATCGTAAACTTATTTATAATGGATGAATGTCAAATAATCTCTACTTGATCAAACCAAAGATGTACACATTGCTTGAGATTGAAATATCGAATAAAAAACTTAAAAATTCTCACTCTAATGAAGCGTACCTTTGCATTTGAGACTTGTTCATTTTAAACAAGAAAGAATCACTAGATTTGTGAAAGATGACACTTTAAGTTTGCTTAAAGAAGTTTATCTTCTACAATGTGAATCTTGCTTAGAAGGTAAGATAACTAAGTGATCTTTTAATGCAAAAAGAGCGAGGGCTATGAAACCTCTAGAACTTGTGCACACTGACGTATGTGGCCCCATGAGCAACAGTGTAAGAGGTGGTTACGAGTATTTTAAAAAGTTTATTGATCATTATTCTAGATATGGGTATGTGTACCTAATGCACTGTAAGAGTGAAACTTTTGATAAATTCAAAGAGTTTCGTGCGAAAGTGGAGAAACAACTAGGTTTACCCATAAAGGCATTTTGGTCTGATTGAGGTAGGGAACATTTGTCAGATGAGTTCTTATGGTACCTCATAGAGAATGAGATTCTGTCCCAGTTAACTGTGTCGGGCACTCCACAACAAAATGGTGTGGCAAAGAGAATGAATAAAACATTGTTAGACATGGGAATCAAACATTGTCAGACATTGTTCGTTTAATGTTAAGTTATTCGAAGCTGCCAATCTCTTTTTAGGGATATGCGATATAAATGACTTGCTATATTCTGAATGATGTGCCAACTAAGGCGTCATTGAAAACTCCGTACGAATTGTGGCATGGCAAGAAACCAAATCTAAACCATTTAAGAATTTGGGGATGCTTGGCCTACATATTCGACAAAGATGTGAGAAAGTTGGACTCACAGATATAATTGTGCATGTTTGTAGGATATCCAAAAGGAAAAAAAGTTGGTTTATTTTATAACCTGAAAGAGCAAACTATGACAGTGTTAACTTTTGTTACTTTCCTTGAGAAAAGTTACATGAATGACTTCAAACCATAGAGTAAATAAGTACTTGAGGAGCTTTTGGGAAATATATAAAACCCTACAGAAATAGTTCCAAAACCAACTCCTAATAGTAAACCTAAAAACGATCAGCAACATAGGGTGCTTCATCGCAGTGGGAAGGTCTCTCTTAAGCCTGAGTTCTTCCAATCTGGCGAAAGTGTTTTAAACACTAAGTCTGCTGAATAGGAAGATGAATACTCACTCACATATGACAAGCGATGTAAAGTGTCGATTCCAAGCTTAAAGAAATAGTTATGAAAGCTGAGATGGTTTCTATGGATTCCAACTCAGTATGGGAACTTGTAGACTTACCAGAAGGGATAAAACCATAGGGTGTAAGTGGATCTACAAGAGGAAAAGAAATGCGGTTGGAAAAGTAGAAACTTATAGGGCCAGACTTGTAGCAAAATATTATACTAAAAAAAAAGGTATCGATTATGAAGAAACCTTCTTTCTAATCGTCATGCTCAAGTCAATTCGCATATTGTTATCCATTGCGGCGACTCTCTTCAAGTCAATGCTCGTTTATTTTAGCTATATATCCGGTGGGTTGTATCGTATAGATGCTCTCTTCAAGATAGTCGTTCAAGAGCGCTGTCTTGACATTAATTTTTTAGGTCTCGTAATCGAGATTCGCCATAATGGATAACAATATACGGATTTACTTGAGTATGACAATTGGAGAGAAGGTTTTTTCATAATCTATACCTTCTTTCTAAGAATAACCTTTTGCTACAAGTTTGGCTTTCTAAGTTTCCACTTTTTCCATCCGCATTTTTTTCCTTCTTATAGATCCATTTACACTCTATGTGTTTTATCCATCCGGTAAGTCTACAAGTTCCCACATTGAGTTGGAATCCATAAAATTCATCTAAGCTTTTATAGCTATTTCCTAAGGATTTAAATCAACACTCTGTATCGTTTCATCATATATGAGGGGGTTATCATCTTCCAATTTGGAAAACTCAGTGTTTAAAACACTTCCGCCAGATTTGAAGAACTTAGGCCTGTGAGAGACCCTTTCACTACGACGAAGCACCCTATGTCACTGATCGTTTGTAGGTCTACTATAAAAGTTCATTTTGGAACCATTTCTATAGGCTTTGTGTATTTCTCGAAAGTTCCTCGAGTACTTATTTACTTCGAGGTTTGAAGTCATTCATGTAACTTTCCTCAAGAAAAGTAACATCAGTTGACACTATCACAATTTGCTATTTCGGTTTATAAAACAAACCACCCTTTGTTCCTTTTGGATAATACCACAAATATGCACAATTCTGTCCGTGAATCCAACTTCCTTAAATCTTTACCTCATACGTAGGTCGGGCATCCCCAAATCCTTAATTGATTTAGATTTGGCTTCCTGCCCTGCCACAAATTGTATGGAGTTTTAAATGTTGCCTTAGTTGGTACATTATTTAGAATATAAATGTAACACCCCAAACCCGGCCTAGACGCTATGACCGAATCTAGAGATGTCACATTGAAGTGTTTTCGTAAAGTGTGATATCGATGAAAACCCCTTTCCTATTTAACCTCTTTATGTTATTTTATGATGATTCTAAGACTTGTCATTCATTTTCAAAACATGAGTCATTATCAAAAAGTTATTCACTTTTAAAATGTTATTAATTTTCAAAATGTCATTTATTGCGGAAGCTTTGAAATAGGTTGCGTATTCGTGGTATTTTTGCTAAAACATTTGTCCTCTTTGAAAACTAGGGTCTTATCCTACTGCTAGCAGTTATAAATAAAAATAAAAATCCCAAATTAAAGTATAAACCCATAAAGGCCATTTATAGTTAAAAATACCCCAAATAATAATACTTAAAAACATAATCAAGTACGAAAATGTATGCGGACATGTGACCACCTCTGAGTCCCTCGCTACACCAATCCGCCTAAGACTGGAGATTACCTGTAAAGTTAAAAACAAATGGGTGGGTGAGTTTACGAAAACTCAGTGTGTAATCCCATACTTAGTAAACAGAAAGAAATAAACACAGTCTAGGCCTTAGCATTTTTTTAGTATCAGTGACAATTTCAGTTTGGGCTTTGGCCCATCTCAGTACAGAATAGTCATGTGCTTGGGCCCTGGCCCATTACAGTAGCATTAATCAATGCAGTAACATATGAAACAGTATACAAGTCCTACCCATCCAACCTCTACACTCCATCTCCGTCTCACCCTACACTCCATATGGGGATATAATCAACCCACCAATCCCTACACTCTAGAGAGTACCGAATGCGGCACTATACAATGAAATGCAGCTGGACTGCCAGTAATTTAGGCTCAAAGCCTTTAAGTAATTTACAGCAGAGCTGTCAGTACAGTACATTTCCTCCAATCATATTTTTCCCAACCCCATGCAATGCATCATACAATAGTGACATGCCATCTCATGGAAACATGCATATAATCAGAACAGTGTAGATCTCATGCTCAGTAAACAGTCATATAGTCATATAGTCATACATATAGTCATACAATGCATCATACAATGCTCAGTAAACAGTCATACACGTGTAACCTTAGCAGTCAACCAATGAAAATGGGCCCATGAGCCCATGTTGCTAGCCCATGTAGGCCCACACACCCATGTGGCCCACACGGCCCATAATGGCCTTGGCCGTGTGAAATGCACGACCTGGCCCAACAATTTCCACATGCTCGTATGGTGTATTCGTGTGGGTTCACACGCCAGGGTCGACAGGGCCCGGCCCATGAAATCGCACATGGCCGGCCTCGTCGATCATACACCCATGTTCAGTCTCACGGCCTACTATACGGGTGACCGCACGCTGTGGTCGCACGCTCGTGTGGCGTCGACATTCGCATTTCTTGACTTTTCACCGACTTTCATTTCCAGAATAGTGTTCACAGACCTGATTACGAAAGATTTGCTCACAATCCTCGAGCACTCCGAAACCTATGTTCAACCATGATCACACGATTAATCGCACCTCAAACAAATTTAAAACGATCCCTATTCTAACACTTATGCACTTGATCGACAACCAATTGTTTGGACAGCCTAAGCCCCACTCACTTAAACCGTTGGAAAAGAATGATCACAAGCTCCTCCATTAATTCCTGCAATTCCAGTCGGAACCCCTATTAAAAGAATATTAACAAGAACAGTCTAAGCCAGAACGAGTACCACTTACCGAAAGCATAACCCGTAGAATAGAAATAGAACACTAATTAGGCAAAGAGTAGTATAAACCGAAAACGAAAAGTAAGGGAAACACCTAAAGTTTTGGCAACTATAAGAGAGAATTGGAGAGAAAGATAGCAGCAATAGGGAATTTCGGCTAAACAAAAAGAAGGAAAAAGGATGGAGAGGGAACAAATCAGCAGGTAGAGGGGAAAGCATTTAAAATTCGACAGCAACACAGGGTGGTGGAAGTCAAAGGAAAAACGAATAGGAGTGGGGGAAAGAGGAATAGAATTCGGCTATTGAGGCAAAAAGAAAAAGAAAGATGGTAGAAGAGGGAGTAACGTCAGAAAAGAAAGAGGGAGAGGGATTGTCGAACTTGCAAATACAGTTTGAATGTGCTCAAACTCCTCACTCCTTAATTGCCTCACCAAAATCCCTTAATCTTTTCCCCAAAACTGCCCACCCCTCCCTCAACCACCTAATTCAAATTCCACTCAAACTCTTTAGTGTTTCGGTCAAATCACAACACTCCTACGTCACCAGCAGTAAAAATAAATTCTATGATTGCGTCAGTACTTGAACTCTAGACCTCCTGCTTATCTGCACTCCCTATAACCACCAGACCAGTAGGCCCATTCTGCTATATTTTATCAACATTTATTTATAAGCCTACTGACTAGAGATAGGGGTTTATTCATTTAAAAGCAAAAATTACCCAAGCTAAGGCTTGAACCCAAGACTTCTCAGACTCTCCCCAGAATACCTAACCACTGTACCAGACATACAATTGTGTAACAACAACATACAAAAATAATTATAAAGAATTTTGGGGCATTACAACTCTGCCCCCTTAAAGAAAATTTCAGCCTCGAAATTTTACCTGATTAGAATATATGAGGATATGCTGTCGCATTGCATCCTCAGGCTCCCACGTGGCCTCCTCAAAACTATGATTATGCCAAAGAACCTTAACCAGTGGGATAAACTTTCTTCTCAAAACTTTCACATCGCGGTCTAATATTTGTACCGGCTCTTCCTCGAAGGTTAGATCTGGCCTAACCTCGATCTCCTCAACTGGAATAATATATGTGGGATCAGAGTGGTAGCGTCTCAACATAGAGACGTGGAACACATCGTGAATCTGCTCTAACTCTGGAGGTAGCTCCAACTGGTAGGCAACTGGTCCTACACGCCTCAGTATGCAATAGGGTCCAATGAATTTGGGGCTCAACTTGCCCTTACGACCAAATCTCAGTACCTTCTTCCATGGTGAGACCTTGAGAAAAACGAAGTGCCCCACAGAATACTCAATCTTTCGATGCTTCAGATCTGCATACGACTTTTTCCTATCAGATGTCTCTTTTAGTCGATCTCGAATTAACCTGACCTTATCCTTAGTATCAGAAACCAGTTTAGGACCCAGAATACAACGCTCGCCCAACTCAGTCCAACACAAAGGAGTACGACACTTACGACCATAGAGCGCCTCGTAAGGTGCCATATGTATGCTAGACTGGTAACTGTTGTTGTAAGCGAACTCTGTCAACGGTAAAACTCCTCTCAACTGCCTCGGAAATCAATTACACAACCCTTTAACATATCCTCCAGTATTTGAATCACCCTCTCAGATTGACCATCTGTCTAAGGATGGAACGCTGTACTAAAGTCCAACCTTGTACCCAGAGCTTCATGTAGCTTCTTCTAGAACCGAGACCTGAAGCGAAGATCCCTATCAGATATTATCGAAACTGGTACCCCATTCAGTCTCACTATCTTAGACATATATAGTTTAGCCAACTTCTGTAGAGAGTAGTCAATATGAACCGGTATGAAATGGGCAGACTTGGTCAATCGATCCACGATAACCTATACAAAATCCTTTTTAGTGGGTGTTAACGGTAACCCACTAATGAAGTCCATAGTCATTCTCTCCCACTTCTAGAACAGAATCTTAACTGGCTGCAGTAAACCTGAGGGTAGTTGATACTCACCCTTAACCTGCTGGCATGTTAGACATTTACTCACATAATCGGTATCATCTCGCTTAAGACCTAGCCACCAGTATAGCTCACGAAGGTCTCAGTACATCTTGTTCCCGCCAGGATGCATAGCATAAGGGCTACTATGCGCCTCTCGCAGTATAGACTGCCTCAACTCGGCATTATTCAGTACATAGACTCTCCCACAGAAACAGAGAACCCCTTCGTTATTCAATCCAAAATCTGATGTATTACCACTCTCAACCTGTAGAAATCGAAGACCTAGTGACTCATCCTCCAACTGTTTACCCTTAATCTACTCAATCTACATCAGTTTAACCTGGAGTTCAGCCAATATATTACCATCATCAAATAAGCTGAGATGAGCAAACATTGCTCTCAAATTAGTCACAGCCCTTCGGCTTGATGCGTCGGCCACCATATTGGCTTTACTAGGATGGTATTTAAGCGTTTAGCTCCTCAATCCATTTATGCTGCCTAAGGTTTAGCTCCTTCTGAGTGAGGAGATATTTGAGACTCTTGTGATCAGTGTAAATGATACACTTCTCACTATACAAGTGATGTCTCCAAATTTTTAGTGCGAATACCACTGCGGTCAGCTCCAAGTCATACGTCGGATAATTTGCCTCATGAGTCTTAAGCTGTCAAGACGCGTACGCCACCACCTTACCTTCTTGCATCAACACACATCCTAAACCGACATGTGATGTAGCACTGTACATAGTAAACTTTTTTCCAGAAACTGGCTGTATCAGAACAGGGGCTTCAGTCAGTACAGTCTTGAGCTTCTCAAAGCTCTTTTGCTGTGAATCAGTCCAGTTAAATGTCACACCCTTACGCAGCAGCTTAGTCAAGGGTGCTGTAATTACAAAAAATATCTCTACAAATCATCGATAGCACCCAGTCAATCCCAGAAAACTGTGAATTTCTGATACAGTCCTAGGCTGCTTCCAATCCAAGACAGCCTCAATCTTTTGAAGATCGATTCTAATCCCCTCAGCAGATACCACATGGCCCAGAAATGATACTTCTTTTAACCAAATCTCACACTTATTGAGCTTGGCATACAACAGTTTCTCCCTCAAAACTTGCAAAACCACTCGAAGATGTTCATCATGTTCATCATCAGTCTTCGAATACACCAGAATGTCGTTAATAAAGACTACCACGAACTGATCCAGATAGGGCTGGAACACTCGGTTCATCAGATCCATAAAAGCTGCTGGTGCATTCATTAATCCAAATGGCATTACTAAGAACTCGTAATGCCCATAGCGAGTCCTAAACGCAGTCTTGTGCACATCAGCCTCCTTAACTTTCAACTGAAGGTACACAGATCGGAGATCAATTTTAGAGAAAACTAAAGCTCCTCGGAACTGATCGAACAAGTCATCTATCCGTGGTAGAGGGTACTTATTCTTATGGTCAGTTTGTTCAGTTACCGGTTATCAATGCACATGCGCATGGATCCATCCTTCTTTTACATGAACAACATTGGTGCTCCCCACAGAGACACACTAAGGCTGATGAACCCACGATCCAGTAACTATTGGATTTGAGCCTTAAGCTCCACAAGCTCCTTTGGTGCCATTCTATAAGGGGCGATAGACACCGGAGCTATACGAGGAAGGAGCTCAATCTCAAACTCAACTTCATGGTTTGGAGGTAACGTAGGTAGCTCTTCAGGAAACACATCAGAAAAATCCTTACCGTTCGGATATCTTTAACAACAGCATCTTCCGAACCTGAAAGACTGATGTAGGCCAAATATGCCTCACATCCCTTACGAACCAACTTTTTGACCCTCAATACAAAAATCACATTCGACAAGTAGTTCCGACGTTCTCCAATTACAACCACTTCGTTGTTCTCCTCAGTTCTCAATACTACTCGTTTAGTGGCACAATCCAAGTTCACTCGGTGTTTAACTAGCCAATCCATGCCCAGTAGCAGATCAAATTCTCCAAAAAGAAGTTCCATTAAATCGGCCAGAAAAATAACTCCTTGTACCTCTAAAGGAACGTCTCTAAATAACTTATTAACTTGGACGGACTGGCCCAATGGACTTAATACCGTAATTTCACTCGAAGCACTTTCAACCGAAATCCCCAAGTTTTCAGTAACAGAGTAGGCAACATAGGAATGAGTGGATCCTATATCTATCAATGCAGTATAAGGTACATTAAAAATTAAGAACGTACCCGGGATGACATCCGGAGCATCTCCCTCCTCTCAGCGGTGTGCAGTATATACAAGAGCCGGCTGCCTTGCCTCAGTTTGATTAGCACCTCTACTCGGTGCTCTCTACCCAAGGCCTAACCCATTACCACCTCGAGCCTGACCACAGCCTTTTAGTGGCTGCTGAACTCCTCTTGGCGGTTGTGCAGTACCCATGCCAGGAGCTTGCATCTAATCAGGCCTCCGTGGACACTCTCTGATACAGTGCTCCAATGAACCGCACCTCAGACATGCCCAGTTCTTTTCCAGCACTCACCCTGATTGCGTCTCCCACAATCAGTACAAGGCTGTGGACCAGTAGCAACCATAGGGGCCCCAACTCTGATCGGCCCATCCACTCTGGCCTTTTTCTTAGGCCTCTGAATGGAACTTGAGGGCTCCGAATCCCTCCTGTTCCTCACTCACTCTTTCTCACGGTTCTAGGGCTCAGTGCGCTTAACCTCTTCGGCAATTTTCACCTTATCCACTAGCGCAGCAATGTCTCGCTCCCTCTGTGAAGCTACCAAAACTCTTAAGCTATCTTTGAGGCCGTCCTCGAAGCGAACACATCTCTCTTACTCAGTCGCCACCATACCTCTCGCATAGCGGTTTAGCCTTAAGAACTCGGCCTCATATTCGGCCACTGATCTGTCTCCCCGAGTCAGATTTAAAAACTCTCTCCTTCGGGCATCCACATAGCTGGCACCCACGTACTTTCCCTGGAAGGCAGATTTGAAGAATTCCAAGGTCAGTCGTTTGGGCTGAGTGCCCTCCTTCATAGTGAGCCACCACTGATTCGCTTCATCTAGTAACAGCGATACAACACACTTTAATTTTTGCTCGGGGTGCAGTCCAGGTCGTCCATAATTCTCTCCGCAGCCTCTATCCAGTACTCAGTCACGTTAGGGGCAACTCCAGCAATACTTCTAAAAATCTCAGTTCTATTGGACCGGAGTCGTTCCGTAATCAACCCTCGGCCTCCAGCTCCAGTATTGGTCCCAGCGACCCTTTCTAGAATTCTTAACATGGCTTGGGATAATGCATCGTCCCCGGCCGTTCGATCATGAGACCCAGTCTCAGTCACAGGTGGAGCTGGTGTCTCACTAGTTTCCCAATTAGGTATGTGGCCAGATGACGAGGACCCAACTTGAGCACCTCTACGGCCTACCACGGCCTCTTGTACCCCGTCCACGAGTACCTCTAGTGCTCATTATCTATTCGTGATTATCTGAATTAACAGTTCTATGCCACTACACCAAAACAAACTTTTAGCTGCGTTTTTTGGCTTTTAGCGGCGTTTTTAAGCGCCACTAATAGTATTTGCGGCGCTTTCGAAAGCGCTGCAAAAAACGCCGCTAAAGAAAGCGCCGCAAAATTTAGTGGCGTTTGTTGTGAAAAAACGCCACAAAAGGTACGAACTTTTAGCGGCGCTTTTAAAAAAACGCCGCTAAAGATAGGGGCTTTTAGCGGCGCTTTTAAAAAAAATGCCGCTAAAGGTAGGGGCTTTTCGCGGCGCTTTTCAGAAAATGCCACTAAAGGTAGGGGCTTTTCGCGGCGCTTTTCGAAAAAATGCCGCTAAAGGTAGGGGCTTTTAGCGGCGCTTTTGACAAAAACGCTGCAAAAGGTAGGGGCTTTTAGTGGCGCTTTTCAAAAAAAGCCGCAAAAGGTAGGGGCTTTTAGCGGCGCTTTTTAAGAAAACGCCGCTATAGGTAGGGGCTTTTAGCGGCGCTTTTCAAAAAAACGCCGCTAAAGCTATAGACTTTTAGCGGCACTTTTGACACAAACGCCGCTAATTTGCACAGATTTGCAATGCTCATTTTATCCAATATCCTACCCTCCCTGCATTAAAACAAACCAAAAACAGCAGCAATTGCATATAATTTGAACTCAATACAGCAAATAAAACATTTAAATCTCACTAAAAACATTAAATCTAAACGATACTTCAAATTTAATAAAAGATATATGATATACATTAATAAATGAAGTATAATTCAAACAATTCTTACAATAACGTTAAATAACAATGTTAAAAATCATCTTACAACAAGAAAACAAATGTCTATAGAGGCCTCTGCGATTGCTGGAACATCTTCATCATAGTCTGAAGCTGTAGCTGGAGTTCTTCATACTTTATGTTCTGCTCTGCCTCCTTCGCTGCTGCCTCCGCTCTAAGTTGAGCAATATGCTCTGCCTCCCTCGCTACTGCCTCCGCTCTAAGTTGAGAAATTTGCTCCACCTCTCTCGCTGTTGCCTCTGCTCTAAGTTGAGAAATTTGCTCAGCTGTGCTCACTTCCATCTGAGCTATCTGGTCTTTTAGTCTCTGAACTTCAGCACGAGATTGACTCCCGGAAGGCATGTACTGCTGGGAGCTGGATCCAAAATATTGGGTATCCTTGACATCGAACCCGACCATACCTTTTAAGACCCAAAACATTAGTGATAATTTTGTTATAAATATACTCAAGATTAACAGAACTATCAATTGAAGCAGTCGTACCTTTCAGGACCCAAAACATCAGTTATAATTCTGTTATCAATCTCCTCGAGATGAACAGAACTATCACTCGAAGCAACTATTTCATACTCCGCCTTCTTCTCCTTTAGTTTATCCTAATAAATAAACGAAAGAGTTAGAAACGAAATATATAATAAAAAGGAATGCAACATAATTTAAAATTATAAAATTAAAAATACAAACGATGAATTAAAGTACTATAATTAAACATTATAAATATTTATAATAAATCAATTATTAAGTAAATATACCAAAATTTCTGCAGCTTCGGATGTCATCGGAGATCCGTCCTTCTTCCTATGCATAATGTCAAAAAGCTGAAGGCGTCCAACTTTTTGACCAGACGAAGCTTCCTACATTATAGTAGAAAAATATAATTAATAGTATAAAGTCATTAATATTTTAAAGAAATAATAAATTATAATACCTCGGCCTCAGCTACACAAGCAAAACTTCTAGAACCTGCCGTGTGCGTAAATTTTTGTTTCTCTGCTGCTTGTTCCAACTCGCTCACGGTCCTAAATAATGGAATTTGAATTATGTATATAGTAAATACGATAAACCGAAAATTTTATAAGACTTTACAAGTACGTAATACCTCTCCTTTCTTTGAATTCCAGAATCTAACTTGATCTTCCCATTGGTACCTCAACATTCCCGGCGGGACATTTTGCAATTTTTCGTCGAGGCTTATGTCTTTCTTAAAATATTGTTTTTTTAGCGTGCTTTTATTATCTCTCTATTTTTTACCCAATGCCTTCTTAACATAGTCATCGGAGACCTCTAAAGTAAGTCTACCCTGAAGAAAAAAAGTTTAAAAAGTTAATATAAATGAAAGTTAAATTAAAGTGTTATAAATTACATTCACTTTTTGTTACCTTAATATTATCGAGAGCCTGATTTTTGTTGGCATCAGGCATGTGATGCCATGATTCGTAGTTAATGGGCAACATATTGGCATTTCGTGCTATAATGCCCAAATAGCCTGCTAACAGTCGAGCTTCAGATCCAATAGGCTGGCCATGATTGTTTCTCCTTACTTTAACACGACCGGTAGGCTCTAAGTCGTATAAATCTTTAAGTAATGTACGTCCCCGACCTCTGCGCATCCCACCACCTTCAGCTGAAAAATGATATATTATTATATTAAATTTGAAAAATGAATCAATAATAAAATTCAACATGCATGTAAAATAAACTTTACATTACTTTCAAATTCTCCAGGCTCGTCATCTATGTCCGGCAGACTAGAAGATCCAACAACTGTTTGTTGTTCACTATTTGCTTCTTCTAAATTTGGAGTAGTGTGGACAATGTTTAACCAACGTAATCGTCTTCTAGGCATTTTTCCTGCAATACACATGAAATAGTTCAACATTTTAGTAACAAATAACAATAATAATAGTACATTTAAAATAGTTAAATTATATAACATGCCCAACATTAAAATTATAATATTACATATAAATAATAAATCGTAAAATCTTACTAAATCATATTTCATAAATATCTTCGTCTACATCCTGACGAACCCATTGAAATTGTTGACTAGTACTAGGGATATTTTCATTTAAGTTTTGTTCTGGAAAAGACAATGTTTCTGATCTTTCGACTATGTCATCTCTACTTCCACTGCCAATGTCGAAGAAGTCTCTAGGGGTGTTTCGAAGTACAACGTACCAACCCTCATCAATTGGATCTTCCGAGTAAAAAACTTGTTTAACTTGAGAAGAAAACACATACGGCTCGTCTATCAGTTGTTCTCTGGTATGAATCAATCGAGAGAAATTTACCATTGTAAAGCCATATTGATCGTTTTTAATTCCGCGAACCGTATTCACATCAGCCCAATCACCTCGAAATAAGACAACTTTGCATTTTCCGTAATAATCCAACTCAATGATGTCAGTAATAAGTCCGTAATACTCCAGATTCCCCTCGACAGGATTACTGTCCCTAGCACTAGCATAACTTGTAATTGAAGAATTAACAACGATTCCACAATTTTGGGTTCTCCTCAATCTCTCGCGATACCTTGTATGAAATCGGTATATGTTGATGAGGAAGGCAATATATCTTTTCACTATTCTGTTTGGACCTTGTGAAAGCCATTTAACTTCATCATTAACTTCATTCCGACTCTAAACCTATTGAATCAAAAGTAAATCGAGTAATTATAAATGTTATGAGAAAACATTATTACTTGTCAACGAAAACTTAAATTGCATACCATTTGGCTTAACCATTCATGGAATGATTCTGTGAACAACTTAGTAATTTCTCGCCGATTTAATCTTCGGGATCGTGAACGAGCTCTCAATATTTGTTTGTACTCACTACGTTTAAAAAAGATTTACTTTGTTAGAAGACAAACAAATTATAGTTGATGAGTATTTATCAAATTCTAGAACTTACTTCCAAAATGGTTCCATTGAATCGTGATGAAAAAGAACGTATCGATGTGCTTGGACCCACGATCTATCGTCTAATTCTGCGATTTCGACTTTGCAGATCGGTTCTCTGAAACTTTGAAATAAATAAGTTTCAGTCAAGTTATGATCTGTGAGCCCAGCATTTCTACTTGGTCTGTTCATTCTTGTTTCAACATCTTCCAAATACCTCGAACAGAAAGTCATACATTCCTCTGCCAAGTAGCCCTCAGCAATTGATCCTTCCGGATAACGCTTATTGCGGCAGTAAGACTTCAATTTGGATAGGAACCTAGACACGATATACAACATTATCAAAAGTTGCAACTAAAAGCATTGAGGTGAATGAAGGAATAATTTGCAAATAAAATAAGACCTTTCAATGGGATACATCCATCGATAGAAAATGGGTCCACCAAGTATTGCTTCACGCAGGAGATGAATTAACAAGTGCACCATAATAGTGAAGAAGGAAGGCGGGAATATCTTCTCCAGATTGCATAAAGTCAATGCGGCTCGATCTTGTAGTGTCTCAAGTTCTTGAACATGCAAAACTTTACCACAAATGCCTTTCATTATATTTGACAGTTCAATTACACAAGATGTCACTTTTTTCGACATACAACATCGCATAGCAACTGGCAGTAAGTCTTGCATCAAGATGTGATAGTCATGCGATTTTAAGCCATATAGTCTTCGACCCTTAAGACTCACACATCGAGATATATTTGATGCATACGCATTCGGGACCTTTATATCCTTCAACACCATATAGAACACTTCTTTCTTCGTCTTCGACATTGAAAAAATAGCAGGCGGCAACCGATATTTCATATTCGGAAGTGCTTGGGGATGAAGCTCACGCCAAATTCCCATGTGGACTAAATCAAGTCGACTCTGAAGATTGTCTTTCGATTTTTCGTCGACATTCAAAATAGTCCCAATGATGTTCTCGCAGACATTTTTCTCAATGTGCATGACATCAAGATTATGGCGTAAAATCTGATGCTCCCAATAAGGCAACTCAAAAAAAATACTTCTTTTTTTCCACAAGTCTGCCTCATTAGGATCGTCCTCTTCATCAGATTCATCATCAGATTCATCCCTAGATCTTCTATTTCTTTGCGGGTTGGCCGGTTGATTCATCTTCCCATAAATGAAATTCATATCTTTCAACATTAACAATATTTCAGATCCACCGGTCTGCGAAGGAGCTTCTCTGAACTCTTCAGTACCGTCAAACTGAGCACTCTAAAATCTAAATCTATGATTTTCTGGTAACCACCGTCGATGCCCCATGTAAGAAAACTTCTTCCCATTATATAACCATTGCGAACATGTCTGCGCAGCACAACAAGGACAAGCATAACGTCCCTTGGTACTCCAACTAGATAAATTGGCGTACGCCGGGAAGTCATTGATAGTCCACATCAAAGCCACACGTAAATTGAAGTTCTCCTTTCTCAACACATTGTATGTCTCAACACCAGCCCATAATTGTTTTAACTCTTCAATAAGTGGCTACAAATATATGTCAATATCATTACCGGGCCCTTTCTCTCCAGGGATAATCATAGACAAAATAAAGGATGATTGTTTCATGCAAACCCACGGAGGTAAATTATAAGGAACAAGCACCACCGGCCAAGTACTGTACCCAGTGCTCATGATTTTGTAAGGGTTAAATCCATCAGCTGCTAGCCCCAGCCTCACACTCTGAGGATCGCTTGCAAAGGTTGGAAATTTTGAGTCAAATGATTTCCAAGCTAAAGAATCTGCAGGATGCCTTAACAGTCCATCATCGGTTCATCCATCACGGTGCCACGTCATTAATTCGGCTGTCTTTGACGACATGAAAAGGCGTTGAAGCCTTGGTATTAACGGAAAATATCGCATACATGACAGCACTGTTGGTTTATCCGATCGCCCCAATACAACATGCAGTCATTTGGGCAACTATGAATTTTGTTATAACCAAGGCCCAAATCCTTTATCAATTTCTTCATGTCTTTGAAAGATTGAGGGATTTTTGCAAATGGGAACATTTCTTGCAGAAACTCTAACAGCATTGTCAACGAGTTTCTGGTCCACCCTCCCAAACATTTCAAGTGAAAAAGACGAATACAGAATGATAGTTTGGAAAATTTTGATCCCTCGTACAATTTTTCATTCATTTCACCAAGTAACGTGTAGAACCTCGACGCTTCTTCATTTGGCTGTTCATCAGGTACACTTCTTCCACCTTCGGTGAAAGTATTTCCACCCAAATTATAATCATCGGTTGCACCCAGGTCAGGTGGAAATGACCCGAAACCATCACTGCGCATATTAAAAGCATCACGCAACATGCCTTCCATGTTATCATCTCTAACATTCTGATCGTAAGCACTATGATGATAACCCAGATTCATCGATGAAGATGCTCCACTAGATGTACACTCTCCATGAAAAAACCATTTTTTGTACCCCCGGACAAAGCCATCAACAACTAGATGTTCGTAGACAACTTCACGATAATGCCAATTGATATTGCACACTTCTTACACGGGCAAAGAATCATATTCTCTTGGCTTGCATTTTGAAATGCGAAATTCAGAAAAGTTTCTACTCCATTTCGATAGCCGTTGCTTACCCTTGACAATTTCATCCAACTCCTATCCATTTCGTAGTTGTTGAAGTCTAAGTTGACAATAAATTACACGGCTAAATTGTTAATTATAATTTAAGTAAGTAATGATATGATCATATATATAATTGAATACTATGCAAGTTATGTAAATTATGTACGTTATGAAGTTTGATCATAAAATTTTCCATGTATGAAATTTTATCCTAAACTTATGTAAGTTATGAAATTTGATCTTAAAATTAAGTAAGTTATGTATTCTTTAAGATTCATCATACGTGGCATTGTTACACCTGGGGAGGATCCGTTATATCTTACAGTGAGATATAAGGCAACCTCTTAGGTTTCCAGCCTATATACTTTGAATCTTTTTTTTGGACAGTAATGTGATATACAACATATATACCAACAAGCAGGATAATAAACAACAATTTGGGTATTCGGCATTTCAGGTGCATATTAATCAGATGAATATCTAATTTTTTTTATCAAATGAATATAAATCAACAAAATGAATATAAATAGAAATAATAATGATTTTATACCTGTTAAGTTAGTACTACCAAATCCAATCCAACAGTTGCAGGAGCAGTATGAAGCAGTAACTGAAATACAAACAACATATGAATTAATTGGAAGAAAACTAATAACTAATACTCACATTCTTTGACTGGAAGAAAAATAGTCAATTCAGTAGTCGGTCTAAGTCCTCTTCAATTCTACTCACTTTCAAAGTACGGATACCTTTCTCAACGCAAATCTGTAACAATTACATATGAAAGTTATTAAAACAAAAAGTCTAATCACATACATTATTAAACACTACTATGAAAATTTATACAAATATATGTATATGTATTACACATATATTCAAATTAGTATTCTTATTTTATATCACTTTTTTTTAATTCCACAATGGATTTTAACCATTATTAATTACATAAATAACTATTAATTGTATTTTTTTTAATTTTAGAATTTTTAATTACATGCACACAATCCATATAAAATAAAATTATTGATTCCTAATCAATAGTACTTGTTCCAAGTTTCCAACCTACAGGCAAAGTTAAGAAACTATAATAAATCCCTATTGTTTAATTTGTATTTTCCTTAATATACTGCAGCAGCAGTGGATAGTAGAACTGTAGCCCCAAAAGAAAGAGCAAAAACCAATGGTCTAAAAAGTTATAAATACTAACTCCAGGAACTCAGATTAAAAGCATATAAGAATTGCAAACATCAGGACAAATATTAGAAGTTGTAAGCAGAAAATAATTTTAATCATCCCTCTAAACTTTTTGACTATGTGGATCTATATGAAAATAGATTCATTCAAGCATTTAAGCTAATATACAAACCCAAAAAAGGTTGGTTAAAAGTAAACTCACGTTGAGAAGAAAATGATTCGAGGGTTGATTTAAACTTTCTTTGAATGCAAAAGATCTACCTACTTAGCCAACTGAAAGCGGATTTCGGGACGAATGAGATAGCATTTGTTGCAGCTTCTAGCCTACATTATGGTTTAAGAATCATCAGTTAATCAGTATATAAATACAATGAAAATGAGAAAGATTTATAAAACAAATTTGCATGCATGAATGTATATACTTACTATCCTTTTTAAGTGTTAGATATGGGGTATATGTTCCGCTTCGAGTAGACTTGTTCATAAGTTGGGTTACTCAAAGCCCATCCGAAATTTAATTTAAGTTAAATCAAATAAAATTAAATATATAATACTATATAAACATTAAAGAATATGTTATTTAAGTTAAATTTTTAATAAAACAAAAACCATCTAAAATATTATATATTAAATTAAAAATAATATGAGCTTGTATAAACTGAATTTAGGTTAGTCATTTAATATAGGCGAGCTTATGCAAACATATAGTATGCTTCACACACACAAAAAGAGGATAGATTTAAATAAAACCATTTGATAGATTTAAATAAAAATATTGTAGTAATAAAGTGTTTTAATAGTCATTAAATCAGTTCCAAGTGTACACCTAAGGCATTATAATGATGTCATAAAAAGTAATCCATGGCTAACAAGGCATAAAGACACTAATGCTCCACTCTGCCAGAAACTTGGGAAATTAGGCAAAAGCTAATTTTTAGTAACTAACAAGCTCAACTGCAAGAGAGCACCAAGCAACATAAGAAAGCTATTTTATTCTGACTTTTCGTTTCTGTAGCATAAGAGAGCACCTGAGCTTCCAAAAGCACTTGATTGAGTGGGAGTAGATCCAAAACCAAATGCTGGATTCTGACCAAAACCAGAAGGCCCTATGAAAAACAAAGTCATCAGTTAAACACTAAGGACAAGACACCAAGTTCCCAAGAGCTTATGGCTAAAAAGTTAAAAAAAGCATAAAATTAAAGCAGATTACTAATAAAACACTAAATTCTTCCAACACCAAGAAATAAGAGTGCAACTAATTGAAATATAAATATACTTGTATAGGTATCTAATTAAAATATAATTATATTCATATAAGCGTGTATACAACATAAATAGAAGATAAGGGGGATGATGATGTAGCTAGATGTGTTAGAGGAAAGCATGCAGACTGCATTGTTGTTGATTCGTTAAATGGAGAGTATTGTATTGAATGCAACAGTGGAAGTGGTCAGGTTTTGGTCTGCAGTTAAAATGGTTGCCCAGTTGCTATACACGAGGCATGCATGACTTGGAGACCCATATTTGATGATATGGGTAAATTCTATTGCCCTTATTGTTTGTACAAGAAAGAAGTGGCCAGGTTCAAAGACTTGACGACAGGAGCTATGTTGGCAAGGAAGGAATTGTCCAACTTTATATGTTTGACAAGGAACTGTAGAAGAAACACAGGGTGTTGCAACCATAAGGAAAGAAACATTCTAAAAGATTCATCTTGCACGTGGCTAGTATCATACTTTGGGTTTTGGTTTTGTTAACTTCTTTTGCTCTGAAATTACCCTACTTTTTCATCTAAGTTGCAGCTTGCTCCCAGTAGGTACTGAGAAACGCAGGAGACTACACTGGACAGCTGAAGAGGAAAATATGTTGAAGGTAATTTAGGGACACTTCATTCCTCCCTTTCTCAAATTCTATATTTGCTAACATGTTTTAACTTAAATTGGCTAGCATGCATTCATGTTTCCTTTGAATATGAGACCTAAAAAAAAAGGGTAATGGTTCAGATTTCAGGGGGAAAGTTCAAACCAGAACCCATTCAAACCAGAACAACATTCAAACAACATACAAATCGAAAAATACCTAACCACATTCAAACTAGAACCCAAACAACAAATAAATAAAGAAATCAAATTATTGATTAAGATTACCTTTGAACTGGTAAAGGCTTGAATTTTGGACAACGATTAATCTCGTCTACGATGCAAAATCAAGATGGAAATCGGAGAGGACTAAAAAGCCAGACCTCAGAAAAAACCAGCAACGCCAGATTATCAAATCGGAGAGTTTAGAGGAAGCCCAATCGGAGATGCAAAATCAATTTAGGGATTTCAGAGAGCAAAACGCGATTTTTTTGCCTTAACAGTCAAGCATTGCGGCGTTTTATCAAATCGCGACGCTAAAAACATACCTATTGCGGCGTTTAACTGAAAAATGCCACTAAAAAACTATAAAACAATGTCGTTTTAATTAAAGAACAGTAACATTGTTTGCGGCGTTTTGGGTTAGCACCGCTATATCTCACCTTTTGCGGCGTTTTTTAACAAAACGCCACTAAAAAATAAACTAATAATTTGCGGCGTTTCTTAACAAATGCCACTATAACATACTATTTGCGGCGTTTCTTAAAACGCCACTAAGAAACTACAAAACTACCCTGTTTTAATTAAAGAACATTAACATTGTTTGCGGCGTTTTGGGTTAGCGCCGCTATATCCCGCCTTTTGCGGCGTTTTTTGACAAAACGCCACTAAAATATAAACTAATTTACGGCTTTTTTTTTAAACGCCACTAAAATCCTGATAAAACTGCTGCGTTTTTTGTCTCGGAGAACATATTCGCTGCGTTTTTTTATGAAAACGCCACTAGTATCAATTTTAATTTTTTTTATTTTTTACTTATTTTTTTCTTTCAAAATTTTTGTGCTTAAATTATCATTTTTTTGGAATTTTTATTTTTTTAAAAATTTTGAATATTAAACTTTTTAAGAAAATTTCAGAATTTTTTTGAAGATTTTTATAATTTTTAAATTAACATATAAAATTTTTATTTTAATTTTTTTCCAATTTTAATTTTAATTCTAATTTTAACCTATATTTTTCTAAGTTTTTTCTTTCAAAATGTTGTGCTGACATTATCATTTTTTTTCAATTTTTATTTTTATTATATTTTGAGTATTGAACTATTTAATTAAAATATTAAATAATATCTAATTTTTAAGTTTTTAATTTTTATTATTAAAATTTAAAAATTTAATTACCATTATCAACTCGAATTTCCTTTTTTTTCTTTTACACCAACGTTAATTAGTTGTGTAGAATTTTATATAAATGGCATTCAATTATATGTATACACCAAATTTTGATATAGATACATCTCATAATTATATATATATATATATGAATTTTGGTTTAATGTGTAATTCTATATGTGAATTTCTAATTCTGGTTTAAATGTATAGTTCAAACTTTAATTTTCATTTAATCATACACATTATTTTAAAATATAAATACATCAATATATTTTTATATTGAATAAATATAACTTTTTATATATGTATGCAATATATAAATAAAAATGATGTTAATTATATCAATAATTGTGTTAATATTTTACAAGATCTGGATCAAATTAAAGTTCGTGTATACAATTGCACACTAAACCATTGTTCATGTATGCTTTTGGGATTTAACCCATTTTGATATATATATTTTTAAAATAATAATTTACATTTATCTTATTTTGATTTATATTCTAAAAAATCCAAGATTAATCCCTAAATCATAAACCTTAGACCCTAAACCTTAAACACTAACCCACAAACAACAAGCCCTAAACACCAAACTCAAAACCCCAAACCTTAAATACTAGATCACCATAAAACTCGAACCCTAAACTCTAAACTGCAAACCTTAAACCATAATCCGTGACCAACTTTTTGGGAATTCATGTGGCCAATGTTAGTATAGTACAAAACATATATTTTAATAGCTAACACATTAACCATAAATCCCTCATGAGTGATTCCGGTTTTCGGGATTTTAGGTCATATAGCAAACACCCTAAACCCTAATTAAACCCTAAAAACCATAAATTTAAACCATAAACCCTAAACTCAAAAACCTAACACATTAACAATTTCCTTCCAAACCCCTAACCCTAAACTTATAAACCATAAACCATAAACCCTGACCCATTAACCATTTCCCCTTAAACCCCTAGCCTTAAACCTAAACCCCTAAACACTAACACTTAAACCTTAATACCGGTAAACACTAAGATATTGCATACTATACAATAAACCCATACCCCAAAAAACAAACCCTAAACTATGAAATTAACATACTAAACATTAAACCCTAAATCAATTTTAATAGCTTAATTTATAACTTAAATGAAAATGTAACTTTTCATAATTAAGTAACTAAATTGAAACTTTCTCATTGCTTATAGGTGAATGTATCAAAATAAAATATAATTCAAAGCAAGAATAAGAGAAAAATATAGAAAACTCTTAGCGGCGTTTGTGAAAAAGCGCCGCTAATACTTAGATCTTTAGCGGCGTTTTTTCAAAACCGCCGCTAATGCTTCGGCCTTTAGCGGTGTTTTTCTAAAAGCGCCGCTAATGCTCCGGTCTTTAGCTGCGTTTTTCTAAAAGCGCCGCTAATGCTCCGGTATTTAGCGGTGTTTAACGCCGCTATATATCCTTTTTAGCGGTGTTTGTAAAAAAAAAAAACACCGCTATTTCTCAACTTTTTGCGGCGTTTTCTTTGAAACGCCGCTAAATGATAATATTTGCGGCGTTTTTTGTTAAAACGCCACTTAAAGCGCCGCTAAAAGTCTGTTTTGGTGTAGTGTGCTGATCAGTTTATAGTTTCAATAATTATTAAGAAATTTTTATGTAAAATAGTATCAGTAATTCAGTATTCGTTTTCGTAGAGTGCAATATCTACCTGTTTTGCTACAGTCCCAGTGTACACTACTAAGGTGTTTGCGGTACGGTATACTACCTACAGTAGTCTCAGTAAATAATACCTATAACAGTTTCAGTTCAAATCATAATACAGTTTTCAGAGAGAACTTACAGAATCAGCGACGGAGACTCAGTGTAGCACACATTCAGTAAAACCTTTCAAAACACTTCGAATAATTTGAAAATAGTTCTTTAAGAATTTCAAATTTTTTTAGAACCCAATTCACAACCGAGTTTTGTAACCTGACTCTGATACCACTAAATGTAACACTCAAACCCGGCCTAGACGCTATGGTCGAATCTGGCAATGTCACATTGAAGTATTTTTCGTAAAGTGTGATATCGATGAAAACCCCTTTCCCATTTAACCTCTTTGCATTATTTTATGATGATTCCAAGACTTGTCATTCATTTTCAAAACGTGAGTCATTATCAAAAAGTTATTCACTTTTAAAATGTTATTAATTTTCAAAACGTCATTTATTGTGGAAGCTTTGAAATAGGTTGCGTATTCGTGGTATTTTTGCTAAAACATTTGTCCTTTTTGAAAACTCGCGTCTTATCCTACTACCAGCAGTTACAAATCAAAATAAAAATCCCAAATTAAAGTATAAACCCATAAAGGCCATTTACAGGAAAAATACCCCAAATAATAATACTTAAAAACATAATCAAGTAAGAAAATGTATGCGAACGTGTGGCCACTTCTGAGTCCCTCGCTATACTGATCCGCCTAAGACTGGGGATTACCTGTAAAGTTAAAAACAGATGGGTAAGTTTACGAAAATTCAGTGTGTAATCCCATACTTAGCAAACAGAAAGAAATAAACATAGTCTGGGCCTCAGCCCTTTTTTAGCATCAGTGACAAGTTCAGTTTGGGCTTTGGCCCATCTCAGTACAGAACAGTCATGTGCTTGGGCCTTGGCCCATTACAGTAACATTAATCAATGCAGTAACATATGAAACAGTATACAAGTCTTACTCATCCAACCTCTACACTCCATCTCCGTCCAACCCTACACTCCATGTGGGGATATAATCAACCCACCCATCCCTACACTCTAGAGAGTACTGAATGCGGCACTATACAGTGATATGCATCTGGGCTACAGTAATTTAGGCTCGAAGCCTTTCAGTAATTTGCAGCAGAGCTGCCAGTACAATACACTTCCTCCAATCATATTTTTCCCAACCCCATGCAATGCATCATACAATCGTGACATGCTATCTCATAGAAACGTGTATATAATCAGAACAGTATAGATCTCATGCTCAGTAAACAGTCACAAATATTTAAATGTCATACAGTCAGTTAGGGATCTAGGTATAGCTTATCGACCCTACAGTAGGTCCACAGTCGTCTCGGGCGACACATGTAACCTTAGCAGTCAAACAATGAAAATAGGCCCATGAGCCCATGTTGCTAGCCCATGTGGGCCCACACACCCATGTGGCCTACACGGCCCATAGTGGCCTTGGCCGTGTGAAATGCACGACCTGGCCCAACAATTTTCACACGCCCGTGTGGTTTGCTCATGTGGGGCCCACACGTCCGTGGGGTCCACACGGCCCAGTTCGGCCCGGCTCATAAAATCGCACATGGTCGGCCTCGTCGATCATATGTCCATGTTCGGTCCCATGGCTTACCACACGAGCTGCCGTACGCGCGTGTGGCATCGACTTTCGCATTTCTCAGCTTTTCTCCGAGTTTCATTTCTAGAATAGTGTTCACACACCTGATTACGAAAGATGCGCTCACAATCCTCGAGCAGTCTGAAACCTATGTTCAACCATGATCACACGATTAATTGCACCTTAAACAACTTTAAAATGATCCCTATTCTAACACTTATGCACTTGATCGACAACCACTTACCTTGTTTGGACAGCCTAAGCCCCACTCACTTAAACCGTTGGAAAAGAATGATCACAAGCTTCTTGATTAATTCTTGCAATTCCAATCAAAACCATTATTAATAGAATATTAACAAGAACAGTCTAAGACAGAACGAATACCACTTACCAAAATCGCAACCCGTAGAATAAAAATACAACACTAATTCGGCAAAGAGCAGGATAAACCTAAAATGAAAGGTAAGGGAAACACCTAAAGATTCGGAAACTATAAGAGAGAATTGGAGAGAAAGACAACAGCAATGGGGAATTTCAGCTAAACAAAAAGAAGGGAAAATGATAGATATGGAAGAAATCAGTAGGTAGATGGGAAAGCATTTAAAATTCGACAGCAACACAGGGTGATGGAAGTCAAAGGAAAAACGAAAAGGGGCAGGGAAAGAGGAGTAGAATTCAGCTATTGAGGCAAAAAGAAAAAGAAAGATGGTAAAGGAGGGAGTAACGTCAGAAATGAAATAGGGAGAGGGATTGCCGAAATTGCAATTACAGTTTGAATGTGCTCAAACTCCTCACTACTTAATTTCCTCACCAAAATCCCTTAATCTTCTCCCCAAAATCGTCCACCCCTCCCTCAACCTCCAATTCAAATTCCACTCAAACTCTTTAGTGTTTCGGTCAAACCACAACACTCCCATGTCACCAGCAGTAAAAGTAAATTCTATGATTGCGTCAGTACTCGAACTCTAGACCTCCTGCTTATCTGCACTGCCCATAACCACTAGACCAGCAGACCCATTCTGCTATATTTTTTCAACATTTATATATAAGCCTATTGACTAGAGATAGGGGTTTATTCATTTGAAAGCATAAATTTCCCAAGCTAAGGCTTGAACCCAAGACTTCTCAGACACTCCCCAGAATACTTAACCACTGAAGCAGACATACAATTGTGTAACAACAACGTACGAAAATAATTATAAAGAATTTTAGGGAGTTACAATAAAAGTCGTTTGCAATGCATATCCCTAAAAAGAGATTGGCAGCTTCGAATAACATGACATCGAATGAACCATGTCTAAGAACATTCGATTTCTTCTCTCTACCACTCTATTCTATTGTGGAGTGTCTGATAAACCGTAAAAGTAACATATTTTAGGCATACATTTAGTATGATTTTGGATGATTTATCCCTTGATTTATGTAAAAAGGTGCTCTTAATCCTTTCTTTTCATGTTTTATACTCAGGAAAGCACCCGAGGATGAAAAGAACAAGAAACGGGCTTAAAAAGGACCAAATTGGGCCAAAATAAAAATCGACACGGCCTGGGCCCAAGACCACACGGCCGTGCCTCATTAAAAGTCCGAACACGGCCTGGCCACGATTCACACGGGCGTGTGCCATGGCCGTGTCCCTGTCATGGAGAAGAGAACTTTCACTCGGAAAAGGATACTTAGGGGCAAAGAAACCTATTTCAAAAGCCTATATAAACACCCTAAGTATAACCTAGAAGAGGACGGTTAACTAGGCCAAGGAGCCGAGTCGAAAAGGTCAGATTTGTGGGAATCACTCGAAGATAGCCAGTTGATCCTTTTCAAGAAGCCAAAATTATACTCAAGACGACGGATTTCTCCTTCAATTCCTTCAGGGGGTTTTAGGGATTTCTTATATTTTGTTTTATCTTTTCTTTTGAGATGTTTTCTTTTATTGTTATGAACTAAACCCTCAGATACTTGAGGGGGATGAAACCTAAGATGAATCTTGTTATTGCTTGCTGAACTATATGATAAATATTTGACTTGTTCTTAATTATGTGTTCTTAATTCTTGTGTTAATATTTCCGGGATATTAATTCAAGTGTGATGTGCTTAGGTGGAGGAGCAAAGTCCCTGCTTAAGAGTAGATCTAGCATAGTTAAGCGGAGTTGATCGCGTGCCTAGAGATAGGGTGACGAAAATCTGCCGGATTAGGGTCAAACCTAATATGGGAGTCCATAGATCGAGTTAATACGATTCTAGGGGTTTTAATTAGAAAGAGATTTCAATTAATCAACCTAGGGTTAGACGTTAGTCACCTCGAGAGAGGGATTAATATAACTTAAGGAATCTCACGGATCAAGTCAAGTGAATACATCGTCTGGTTCAGAGTTAGATAACAAGTGAAGTCTAGGTGGATTCTTCCTTGGGTGTCGTTTTAATCAATTGGTTTGTCCTCAAGTATTTTCTCAATTTCATCCTCTTTGTCTTTGCATCTTTAGTTTAGTTGATAGTTAAAAGTAGATTAGATAAACAAATTCACTTAATTCTTAGGCTAGATAATAAAAAGAGAGTTAGTATTAGTACTTTTGGTTCCTTTGGGATTCGACATTCCGGTCTTGCCGAAACTATACTACTGTTCGATAGGTGCGCTTGCCTCAAATCGTTGTCATAGTTAGTTTCCAGGTTCGATCATTCTTTATATAAATTTTAAGACTCTGATAGACACGATCAAGTTTTTGGCGCCGTTGCCGGGGAACTGAAATATTAAGAACGCTTAATTTTTATTACTTTTTCCATATTTATTTTTTATTTTTTATTTTATTTTTGTTTTTTATAAATTTTCTTTCTTTCACTCCTTTCAGGTACCTCTAGTTTATGACTAGAAGGAACCCGACAGGACCCCTACTTTACGATAGTAATATTTAAGATACCGTTCGCAGAACTCGCAGAGAGATAAGGCGAAGCTTAAACTACATAGAAGGAGAACAAGAAGCCGAAATTAATACTACACAAGAGATGGCTGAAAATCATCCTGATCGCTGCAATCAGAGCTTTAAAAATTTATAAAAGAATGATCGAACCTGGAGACTAACTCTGACAACGATTAAAGGCAAGTGTACCTATCGAACAGTAGTATAGCTTGGGCAAGACCGGATTATCGAACCTAAAGGAACTAAAAGTACTAATACTAACTTTCTTTTTATTATTTAGCCTTAAAAATGGAGTGAAGTTTTAAACTAAATTGACGAAGACTAAGCTAAGGACACAAAGACGAAAAGAACGATTTGGAAAATAACTTGAAGAAAAACTCAATTGATCGCGACGATACCCTCAGGAAGAATCCACCTAGACTTCACTTTTTATTTAACCCTAAACCATATGATTTCTTTACTTAGCTTGATCCGTAGGACTCCCTAACCTATATTAAACCCTCTCTCGAGGTGAATAACGTCTAACCCTAGGTTAATTAGTGGAACTCTCGTTCGCTTATAATAACCCCCTAGTATAGCAGTAAATCGATCAATGGACTCCCATATTAGGTTTCACCCTAATCCGGCAAAATCTCGTAACCCTATCTCTAGGCGTTCGATCAACTCCGCTTAATTATGTTAGATCTACTCTTAGGCAGGGTCTATTCCTCCTCCACCTAAGCACATTAGATTTGGATTAAGCAACATAATTAAGAACAAACTAAGTAATTCATCATATAACTTAAAAATCAAATAACAAGATTCGTCTAGGTTTCATCCTCTTCAGGTATCTGAGGGGTTTAGTTCATAATGAATAAAAAGAACATCTCAAGAGAAAAGATAAAACAAAACATAATAAAATCCTAAAACCCCCTTAAGGAATTGAAGGAGAATTCTGCCGTCTTGAGTATAATTCCGGCTTCTTGGGATGGATCAACTGGCTATCATCGCGTTATTCCCTAACTCTGACCTTCTCGGCTTGGCTCCTTGGCCTAGCTGTGACGCCTTCGGCTTCTGCCAAACTCCCCTTTCAAGTTGCCCCCTCGGGTGTTTATATAGACTTTTTGATGCCTTACTTGGCCCCTAAGTATCCTAATTCAAGTAGAATTCCTAATAGGGTATTTGAATAGGCTTTGGAATGTGTTTCTTTGCCTCCAAGTATTCTTTCCCGAATGAAATTGCTTTTTCCAGCGACAGGGGTACGGTCATGGCACACGCCCGTGTGAGTCGCGGCCAGGCCGTTTTCAGACTTTTAATGAGGCACGGCCTTGTGCTATTTGGGCCAGGCTGTGTCGATTTCTCTCTTGGCCCAATTTGGTCAGTTTTAAGCCCGTTTCTCGTTCTTTTTATCCTTGGGTGCTTTCCTGAGTATAAAATATGAAAAGAAAGGATTAAGAGCACCTTTTTACATAAATCAAAGGATAAATCATCCAAAAGTATGCTAAATGTGGGATTAAAATATGTTACTTTTACGGTTTATCAAATACCCCTACACTTAAGCTTTTGCTTGTCCTCAAGCAAAATTCTCAACTTACAATTAAAACGAACTTCCTTGATTCGTAACATTCATCAATAGTGTTTCATCATAATTCAAAGATAATTTATACATGGATAATTCAATTTAAAGAGTCCTAAAGATTCAAACAATCAAAGTCATACATTTATAGCATGAAAACATGGGCGTTTCCCTTTACCTGAATAGTTATCTCTGATTCAAAATCGACAAGAGTTGACATCCTCACTTAAGATTCACTCAAATCACTCAAAGTGTTTAAGGTTCAAAATTAAGCACTCAATAAGTCGAACATGAAAAGTTAATCCCATAGGCTTGCATGAAAATCAAATCTCCACCACTATAAAATGAGATGATACACAAATCAAAAGGTCTTTAGCAGGGTTGTAACGGGGCTTAGGTTAAGGGTATGGATAAAGGCTGACTTAGAAGGTTAGAATCGAGATTGACCTGACAAATTACCTAACTAGAAACACAAACTGATGACAAGTAATTGCATCAAATAAAAATTTGTAATACTAATACTCTAATACGAGCTTTTTCTTCAAGACTTGAAATTTACATGCATAAGCTCACCTAACATAGAACGAATAATGAATATACTTCATCATTTTTTTAGAGAACAAATCAAGTAATAAAGGATAAATTCAACTTATGAAATAATATAATTAGGTAACTAATCAAATCAAATTTCAATATAAGGGTAGTCAAGGAATGGTGATAACAAATACAAAGGGGTTTTGGGTTAATATTGGTGGGTGAGTCAATAAAAAGGGTTGTTAGGATCAACGGGGTTCACTAGGGGTTAATTATGGAGGTAGGCTGTTTAGTGGAGTAAGTGGGTTAAAACCTAAGTGCCTTTATCATCTCTGTATATCAAATCAAAAGTGTGGTCTCGACATGTATAATCAATGCAAGTTCTAGAATAACAAATCGATGTTGACACACTCATAATTAATAAAGTGAGCAAGAAAAAGAATATATGCTCTATAAGGCTCAAAATCTCACAAAAAATTATAAGTTTTTGATGTCAACCTCGTAAATTTCAAACTTCAAAGTAATATTCAAATTCAGGTAGACAACCTAGAATTTTTTTTTAATTTCTGAAAAATAGACTTATCATGCTTGATTTTCTAGTATCCTTCAAATTTAATCATCACTGCATATTTATCAATGACTTACTCCAAAACATATCAACAAAGATCATAAATCATAGGAAATTTCATTCTAATCATAATATGAGAGACTTTACTTTTGAACAAGGCATAATTCAGGGATTTTCAAATAATACTATAGTTAACCCCCCACACTTAAGATGTACATTGCCCTCAATGTACAAAGATAGATAATAGCAAAATAATCATAAAAATCATAAGATGGGGGAGAGAAGTGAAACTTCCTGAATTTTGGATGAAGTCAATGGAAAGAAACCGGATAGGATTGGAGATGAATGTGGGGAAGCGTCTTGAACCGTTTGAAATTGAGTCCTCGAAGCAGTCGGCCTGATTTTATTGTATCCTAAGCTAAATCTAAATGAAGAATAAGAAAAAAATAATAAAGGAAATAAAAATAAAAATAAAAATAAAAATAAATAATGGAAAACGAAAGAAGAAAGCCAATTTGGGAAAGAAAAGAAAAAAATTGGAAGGACGGGGTTTAAATAGAGATGTAGCCCGTGTTTTGGGATTTTGAATTTTTGGGTGCGTTCAGGGTGTTCGGGCACGGCCGTGGGTGTAGTGGCACGCCCGTGTCTTTCTTCACACGGTCTTTTAATACGGGCGTGCTCCTCCCGTGTTCGATAAGTTAGAATGTTGGCACGGTTGGAAGGCACGACCGTGTTTAGTCCATGCTTAACAAGTCAGTAACCTCGCACGGGGCGTCAGCACGGGCGTGGATTATTATTGCCACCCGTGTTGGGAAGAGAAATTTTTTTATGTCGTGCACGGCTACTGGCACACCCATGGTTCATCCCCTGGCTTCCACACGGCCACGGGCATGCCCGTGTATAGGGCCGTGTGGCCTAGAAATCTGCTCTTTTGTTAGTTTATGGTTAGGTGCTAAAAGGAAAAACAAAAGAATAAAAAAATAAAAATAAATAAATAAAAAAATAAAAAAATGTAAAAATGGGGTTAGTGCTCGGGTTGCCTCCCGAGAAGCGCTCGTTTATAGTCTTAAGCTAGACTTTACCTCTTATTTGTATGGTCATGGTGGTTTGAGGAGGTGAAAATCCTTTCTCATGCGATCACTTCGGTTATGGATATATAGTTTAAGTCGAGTAATGTTTACCTCAAAAGTGTTGAATTTAGGATTGCTTACCTCGACTGTGCCGTATAGGAAGACATTAAGTACCTCAAAAGTGATTTCTTCATTTGTCTTGAGGTCTGAATTGGTGATTCGAGGGTCTTCCTTATTCAATAATACCTGATCTCCTACTTTGAAGTGATTCGTTGTTCCTATCAGCTCGTCTGGGGGCTCCTTTGGTTTCACTTCGTGTGGTTCCGGTTCTTCTTTAAATTGTGTTTTCCACTCTTCTAGTTTGTCGACCTTAAGGCTTCGTTCCTCATATAATTCTTCTTTGTTGGCACGAGGTCTAAGATCTAGCTCAGCTAGGTGATTTCGTGATGCTTCCTGTAAAGAAGGTTGAACCCAATGGTTATCAATAAAATTAACGTTCGTACCTTTATTACTCGATGTCCTAGCTGAGTCAAGAGCTTGAAGAGTGATTGTTTTGTTGTCTACATGAAGTGTGAGTTCATCGAATTCTTCCTTTGTGTGGTGTTTCTTTATTGCATCGGGATATGGCACACGAGGTTGATATTCTGTAATTACCGGTTTTGGTAAATCATGGCTTACCTCAACCTTACCTTCACTTACCACATGTTCTTGCCTTGGGTCAGATTCCACTAACAATTCACTATTATGAGCTTGTACGGCTTGGGGCCCATGATTCGGCTCAGGTTTGTAGCCTTCTGGAGTTTCCTGTGGTGAAAGTTGAACAATTTGATTATCAACTGAATTTACTTTCTCACCTTTATCACTTGATGTCTTGGCCGAGTCAAAAGCTTGTAGACTGATTGATTCGTCACCTACACGAAGAATGAGTTCTCCTGTACCAACATCAATTGTAGTCCTGACAGTTGCTACAAAGGGTTTTCCTAAAATTAAAGGAATCGAATTGTCTTCATTCATGTCTAAAACAACAAAATCTACTGGGAATATGAATTTATCAATTTTGATTAGAACATCTTCTATTATACCCCTAGGAATTTTGATAGTTTTATCAGTTAACTGAATGCTCATCCTAGTTTGTCTGGGTTTCCTTAGACCTAGCTGTTTAAACATTTTATAAGGCATAACATTGATGCTTGCCCCTAAATCAGCTAAAGCATTATCAATAGATAAATTACTAATTAAACATGGAATTGTAAAACTCCCTGTGTCTTTTTGCTTCTGCAGTAGTCTGTTTTGTAACATTGCTGAGCATGCTGCGTTGAATCCCATGTGGTGCTCCTTGTCTAATTTGTGTTTGTTTGTCAAGAGCTGTCTTAAAAATTTCCTCGAGTCTGGCATCTGAAAAAGAGCTTCAAGAAGAGGTAAGTTAATATGTAATTTCTTTAAAAGTTTAAGAAACTTACCGAATTGTTCTTCTGAATCGTCTCTTTTAATTGCTTCAGGATAAGGTATGCGAGGTTGGTACTCTTTGATTACCTGTTTTGGCTTTTCTTATGTTACCTCTATTTTACCTTCGTCTACCTTGTTTTCTGGTATTGCATTGGGTTTATCTAACCCTTTACTGTCCTGAGCGGTGATGGCTTGATTTTGCTCCTTAGGGTTAATCTCTGTGTTTCTAGGTAGACGCCCTTGCTGTCATTCTGACATCAGCTTTGCAAGTTGTTCGACTGCGTTAGTGACTTCCTTGACTGACTTAGTTACCCGTATAGTGAGCTTGCTCGTTTTCCATGCCATATCCGTAGGGTGGGTACTCAGGATTCGCCACTCCTCTTAGATTCGAGTCATATTGCATTACTGAGTGTACCTGCGAGGAACTATACAAACCACCAATCTTTTTATTCATCATCTCTAGCTGGTTAGATAACCTGGTGACCACGTCGAGGTTGGAGACACTGGCGACTTTTGTTGGCGTTGTCCTCATAACTTGCCACTGATAGTTATTTAGTGCCATCTCCTCTAAACTAAAATTACCTGTCAAAGCAAAGAAAAATTAGCAAAGTAAAAATAAAACAAATAAAAAAATTGCAATAATAAAATAAAAAAATGGCTAAAGTAATAAAAATTAAGCTTTCATAATATTTTAGTTCCCCGGCAACGGCGCCAAAAACTTGATCGCTGCAATCAGAGCTTTAAAAATTTATAAAAGAATGATCGAACCTAGAGACTAACTTTGACAACGATTAAAGGCAAGTGTACCTATCGAACAGTAGTATAGCTTGGGCAAGACCGGATTATCGAACCTAAAGGAACTAAAAGTACTAATACTAACTTTCTTTTTATTATTTAGCCTTAAAAATGGAGTGAAGTTTTAAACTAAATTGACGAAGACTAAGCTAAGGACACAAAGACGAAAAGAACGATTTGGAAAATAACTTGAAGAAAAACTCAATGATCACGATGATACCCTCAGGAAGAATCCACCTAGACTTCACTTGTTATTTAACCCTAAACCATATGATTTCTTTACTTAGCTTGATTAGTAGGACTCCCTAACCTATATTAAACCCTCTCTCGAGGCGAATAACGTCTAACCCTAGGTTAATTAGTGGAACTCTCGTTCGCTTATAATAATCCCTAGTATAGCAGTAAATCGATCAATGGACTCCCATATTAGGTTTCACCCTAATCCGGCAAAATCTCGTAACCCTATCTCTAGGCGTTCGATCAACTCCGCTTAATTATGTTAGATCTACTCTTAGGCAGGGTCTATTCCTCCTCCACCTAAGCACATTAGATTTGGATTAAGCAACATAATTAAAAACAAACTAAGTAATTCATCATATAACTTAAAAATCAAATAACAAGATTCGTCTAGGTTTCATCCCCTTCAGGTATTTGAGGGGTTTAGTTCATAATGAATAAAAAGAACATCTCAAGAGAAAAGATAAAACAAAACATAAGAAAATCCTAAAACCACCTTAAGGAATTGAAGGAGAATTCCGCCGTCTTGAGTATAATTCCGGCTTCTTAGGATGGATCAACTGGCTATCATCGCGTTATTCCCTAACTCTGACCTTCTCGGCTTGGCTCCTTGGCTTAGCTGTGACGCCTTCGGCTTCTACCGAACTCCCCTTTCAAGTTGCCCCCTCGGGTGTTTATATAGACTTTGTGATGCCTTACTTGGCCCCTGAGTATCCTAATTCAAGTAGAATTCCTAATAGGGTGTTTGAATAGGCTTTGGAATGTGTTTCTTTGCCTTAAAGTATTCTTTCCCGATTGAAATTGCTCTTTCCAGCGACAGGGACACGGCCATGGCACACGCTCGTGTGAATCGTGGCCAGGCCGTGTTCGGACTTTTAATGAGGCACAGCCGTGTGCTATTTGGGCCAGGCCTTGTCGGTTTCTCTCTTGGCCCAATTTGGTCCGTTTTAAGCCCATTTCTCGTTCTTTTTATCCTTGGGTGCTTTCCTGAGTATAAAATATGAAAAGAAAGGATTAATAGCACCTTTTTACATAAATCAAAGGATAAATCATCCAAAAGTATGCTAAATGTGGGATTAAAATATGTTACTTTTACGGTTTATCACATCCACCGCCTCCAAAGGTGGTAGAACATCATGCTCCACGTACTATGTATGATCATGCTAAACCTAGTTTGACAGGAACTAAATCTAGTATTGTTAGGCCTACTATTGCTGCAAATAATTTTGAACTGAAACCTAACAGTATACAGATGATACAACAGTTTGTTCAGTTTGATGGTTTGCAGGATGAGGATCCTAACACACATTTAGCAAATTTTCTAGAATTCTATGATACCTTCAAAATAAATGGCGATTCTGATGATGCCATCCGCCTTCGGTTATTTCCCTTTTCCCTGAAAAATAAAGCCAAACAGTGGTTACATTCTCTTCCACGAGGATCAATCACTACATGGGACCAAATGACCGAAAAATTTTTATTGAAATATTTTCCGCCGGCCAAAACGGCCAAGTTAAGGAATGATATCTCTTCTTTTGTGCAGATGGATTTAGAGACACTTTACGACGCATGGGAGAGATACAAGGATTTGTTGAGAAGGTGTCCACACCATGGATTACCATTGTGGCTACAGGTCTAAACTTTTTACAACGGTGTGAACCCCTCAACAAGGCAATTAATTGATTCAGCCGCCGATGGAACCCTAAATAATAAAACTCCTGAAGCGGCCTACGAGTTTATAGAGGAGATGTCACTGAATAACTATCAGTGGCAAGTTACAAGGACAAGGCTAGCCAAAGCAGCCGAAGTTTTCAATGTCGTCGCAGTGACCACAATAGCAAATCAGGTAGAATTGCTACATAAGAAATTTGATAGTTTCTGTGGTTCTTCGCAGGCACATCCGGTTATGCAATGCGACGCAAGTGAAGGAGTGGTGAATCTTAAGTACCTACCCTACGGACAGGGCATGGAGAGCGAACAAATGAACTATATGGGTAACAATTTCTGATTTAACAATAACCCTTATAGTAATACTTATAATCTAGGTTGGAAGAACCACCCCAATTTTTCATGGGGTGGTCAAAGAAATCAAAGGCAACAACCATCCCAAAACTTCCAACAATAGCCCTACCCACATGATAAGAAGCCGAACCTTGAAGAGGTGCTGAAAAACTTAATAGCAGCATCAGAAACACGTTTCCAGAAGGTAGAAACAAAACTTGAGGCATTGTCACAGGAATTCAAGGATCAGATCAGGCAACTTATTAGGTTAGTTTTTGAAATACGATTAGAAATCTTACCTAGGGAAAAAGAGCAGGTCCAGGCAGTGACACTGAGAAATGGAAAAGAGTTAATCGTAAAAAAGAAGGAGGTACCACATGAACCCGGTAAGGCAAAGATAACTCTGACCCGTGAGGAAATTAAACCAACAATCCCGTATTCAGCGAAGTTAAAGAAAGACCGCTTAGACGCACAATATGGTGAATTTCTTGAACTTTTCAAACAGCTACATATTAACTTACCTTTTGTTGAAGCTATTCCGCAGATGCCAACATATGCAAAATTTTTAAAGGAGCTTCTAACAAATAAAAGGAAGTTCGAGAAAATTTCAACAGTGGAACTTAATGAAGAATGCTCAGCTATCATTCAAAATAAGCTGCCAACCAAATTGAAAGATCCAGGAAGTTTTACTATTCCCTGTTTAATTGGTAGTTTTACTATAGAAAAAGCATTAGCTGATTTAGGTGCCAGCATTAATTTAATGCCTTATAAAATGTTCAAGCAACTTGGTCTCGGGGAACCAACACCAACTAGGATGAGTATTCAGTTAGTCGACAGATCTGTTAAGTATCCTAGGGGAATTGTTGAAGATGTTCTGGTAAAAATAAATAAATTTATATTTCCCGTTGATTTTGTTGTGCTTGACATGAATGAGGATGTAGAGGTACCTTTAATTCTGGGACGACCCTTCTTAGCTACTGCTAGGGCTGTCATTAATGTTGGTGAGGGTAAACTTGCACTAAGGGTAGGAGATTAGGAAATTGTTTTTCAAATTAATGATGCCATGCGATACTCTAGAGAACAAGATGATTCTTGTTACTTTGTTGATGCCACTTATCACATTTTTCAAGAATCTTTGCAGGAAATCATGCACAGGGACACGATGGAACTTTGTCTTTAACAAGGTGAGGGGAAAGATGACGATACCGATGGTGAGAATCCCAATGCATCATCTTCTAGACAGATGAAAATAGAGGACATCGAGATCAATGATGAACTAAAACAGAAACCCTCTATTGATGAGCCGCCCAAGTTAGAATTAAAACAATTACCAAAACATTTAGAATATGCATTCCTGGGGGATAATTCTACACTACCAGTAATCATCTCTTCAGAACTAGGACCCAAGAAGAAAGAAGATCTGCTAAAGGTACTGAGGAAGCACAAAATTGCCATAGCATGGAAAATGTCGGACATTAAAGGAATAAGCCAATCATTTTGCACCCACAAAATTTTAATGGAAGATGAGTATAAACTGTGTGTGCAACAACAGAGACGGTTAAAACCCAATATGAAAGAAGTAGTCAAAGCTGAGGTAATTAAACTTCTAGATGCAGGAATAACTTATCCTATTTCTGATAGCACTTGGGTAAGTCCTATGCAGGTAGTTCTGAAAAAAAGAAGGCATGATTGTGGTACCCAACGAAAAGAATGAGTTGATTCCTACAAGAACAGTTATAGGTTGGAGAGTCTGTATAGACTATAGAAAGCTGAACGACGCCACCAGAAAAGATCACTTCCCTCTACCCTTTATAGATCAGATGTTAGAGAGATTGTCTGGGCATATGTACTACTACTTCTTGGACGGACTCTCCAGCTACTTCCAAATCCCAATAGCTCCTGAAGATCAAGAGAAGACAACATTTACATGCCCATACGGTACGTTTGCTTATCGTAGAATGCCTTTTGGATTATGTAATGCTCCTGCTACTTTTTAGCGCTGCATGTTGGCAATCTTTGATGAACTCGTAGAAGATATTATGGAGGTATTTATGGGACAACGAAGAGACAAGTATTTTCAACCAATTTATTATGCTAGCAGAACATTGACACCAGCACAAGAAAACTACACCACCACAGAGAAAGAATTGCTAGCTGTAGTTTTTGCTTTTGAAAAATTTAGGCAGTATTTAATATTATCTAAAGTTTTCGTTTACACTGACCATTCAGCTCTTCGTTATCTTTTGACTAAATCTGATGCAAAACCTCGACTTATACGATGGATTTTACTCTTACAGGATTTTGATTTGGAAGTACAAGATAAGAAAGGAGCTGAGAATCTTGCAGCAGATCACCTCTCTAGGCTGGAGAACCCACATATCGAAGAGCTCGATGAAAGTGAGATAAACGACTCGTTTCTCGAAGAACAACTCTTTTCTATAACCCACTCTAAGGTACCATGGTTTGCAGATGTTGCAAATTATTTAGCTGCTAACATCTTGCCAAAAAGACTAACACATCACCAAAAGAAGCGATTCTTTGTTGATGCGAAAAACTATTTTTGGGAAGATCCCTTTCTTTTCCGTATATGTGTAGATCAAGTAATCTGAATATGCGTTACAAAGGCGGAAGCAAGTAAGATCCTAGAACATTGCCATTCAGGACCTTCAGGAGGACATTACAGCGGGATTAAAATAGCACACAAAACACTAAAATCAAGATTTTATTGGCCAACTCTTTTCAAGGATGACAACAGGTATGCTGCTTCATGTGATAAATGCCAAAGATCAGGTAATAATTCTAAACGCGATGAAATGCCTCAGACATATATGTTATCATGTAAGATATTTGATGTATGGGGTATTGACTTTATGGACCGTTCCCTAGTTCATTCGGAAATAAATACATCTTAGTAGCAGTAGATTACATGTCAAAATGGGTGGAAGCCCAAGCTTTACCTACTAACGATGCTAGAGCTGTAGTAAAGTTTCTTAAGAAACTTTTCTCTCGTTTTGGAACACCCAGAGCAATCATCAGTGATAGGGGCACTCACTTTTGCAATACTCAATTTGAAAAAGTCTTAAGAAAATATGGAGTACACCACAGAACAGCTACCCCTTATCATCCTTAAATTAGTGGGCAAGTGGAAGTGGTAAATCGAGAGCTTAAGCGAATCCTAGAGAAAACAGTTGAATCAAATAGGAAAGATTGGGCAGTAAAAGTAGATATGCTTTATGGGCCTACAGAATAGCATTTAAAACCCCTTTAGGGACATCCCCGTACAAACTTGTTTACGGAAAGAGTTGTCATCTACCATTTGAGTTAGAGCACAAAGCCTACTAGGCTATAAAATTCTTGAATTACGATCTTAAAACTACAGGTGAGAAGAGGATGATGCAATTAAACGAACTAGATGAATGGCGAGCTGAGGCCTATGAGAATTCACGACTATGCCAGGAAGCAACAAAACAACGCCATGATGCTCGTTTAAAACAATCAAAGCATTTCGAAGTAAGAGACCTAGTACTGCTGTATAATTCAAGGCTCAAACTATTTCCTGGAGAACTAAAATCAAGGTGGTCAGGCCCGTTCGTGATAAAATCTATTTTTCCTTACAGCACAGTCGATGTAACACATCCAACTCAAGGAACATTCAAGGTAAATGGCCATCGACTGAAATTTTACAATGGTGAAGATTTCAAGGAATTGAGAGAGGAGCTTCAGCTCCGTGAACCTTCTTTTAGGAATGAAAATAGGGTGAGTCTAGCTTAAGACTTTAAACGAGCGCTTCTCGGGAGGCAACCCGAGCACTAACTTCACTAACCCCATTAATGTTCACATTTTAATTTTATTTTCCCTTTTTAGCACCTAAATCAAACTAACTGAGTCAGTAAAGTGCAAATTTCCTACCACACGGCCTTACACACGGGTGTGCCCGTGGCCGTGTGGTTGCCATGGGATGGAAAACGGGCGTGCAGGTAGACGTGCGAGAAGAAGAAGAAAAATTTTCCCCAACACGGGCTGCGATAAAAAGACCACGGCCGTGGGATGCGACCGTGGTCTATCCTGAGTACCCGTGCCTACCAACCGTGTGCGAAACTGACTACATGTACACGGGCATGGCAAACGCAACACGGGCGTGGGAGAAGCGAACAAAATCATACACGGCTTATGACCACGGCCGTGGCCAAACACCTTGAACGCACCCAAAATTTAAAATCACGAAAAACACGGGTTGATTAAAATCGAACACGGGCGTGGCCCCCACCTGTGCTCTCACCCCTTTTTAAAGAACTTAAACTCTCATCTTCCCCAAACCACAACCCTAACTGATTCTCTCAGCCCCCTCCTTCCCTAATCCGACCACAATAAAAAAATCACCCCCATTTTGACCCCCATAACCCCTCCACCTTCCCTCCTTTAAAATACCCATACAAAATGCAGCCACGCTCGTGTTACAAGGAGCCCACGCCCTCGCCACCGTCGTGCTACCTAGAATTTTACAGCATATGACCGTGTACCACCATACACGCCCGTGCTCCGCCGTTCAAGTCGCCATACACCACAGAACACTGCTGGTTACTCTTCACTATTTCATTTTCATCTATTTTAACTATTGTTTGATTAGAATTTCATGTTATTTAGTTTCTTTTTACTTTTATTATTATTTAGTTTTAAGAATAATTTCTTGAATTTTAGAACTAATATTGATTGCTAATATTTTTGTTTAATTCAGTTAATTTTATCAACATAATTTCTCTTGGTTGAAATGTTTTATTTAACATTTAAATATTGTTGGGTATCGATCAAAATACTTGATATTATTTGGTAGACAATTATTTGAATATAAACTATTTTCAGGTACAATGTCATCATCACGAGGAAAGCGAACCGCATCCGCCACTTCTAAGAAACAGAAGGACCCGGCTCATCCTTTGCTAGCCCATCCTCCGAAGTGCGCCACTGGTTCCTCCAATTTACTCAAGAGGCCCAAGAGGAATGGTACAAGGCACTACAGGCGCGACCTCTTGGCACCGGTAGGTGCATTGATTAGGCCGCTTTAGAGTAGGTCGGTCTCGCAGATGATGTTTGAGCCCTGCTTACAACCGATCCGTGGGATAAATTTTTCACCATCATCGAGCCCACGTACTTGGAACTTACCTTAGAATTCTGCTCTACTTTTCAACTCCAGACGGTGATGGCATAATACGATGATCCAAGTACGATACAATTCCGTTTAGGAGTCACCGTACGACGACTGAATGTGCCACAATTAGGGGCCGCACTCGGACTTTACACAGATGACTTCGTGGCAGAAAATGACCTCTCCGAGCTACACTGCCACATCCACTTGACCCCCGTCAGCTGTTGGTACAACTTAGCCCCCCACAAGGGCAACTACGACCGCAGTCGCTCCAAGGCGACGACCCTGGCCTCATCTTTGAGGTACGTACACGCAATTTTGGCACAGACTCTTACAGGTCGACACAAGAGCACCGGCATCATAAACACTCACGACGTCTACTACCTGTGGTGCATGTCAAACGGGCACGTCTTTGACGTAGCCTACTTCATAGCCCGTGCCATCCAGCACCAGACGGAGCCACATAGGAGGGGAATCCTATCGATGGGCCCTAACATCACACGTTTGGCTCGGTACTTTGGCCTCCTTATCACCAAGACCCAGACCTCCTCCCTAACACTAATGGGGTAGATGGTACCACAGGGTATTCAGATGATGCTTCACATGAGGATGATCAAATATCGGCATGGGACCGATCCTCCTCAATACCGACTAGCCCTCCCCACTGACGAGGAGGAGCCTGAGGACATTACTGATGATGTCCCACCACCACAGGAGAAACCCTTCCCGAGCCAACGGTCCTCCCATGCAGCAACTTCACTTTCGGACATCTCTGCATGCCTTACCCAGTTCGAGTAGTACTGTACCCAGTTCGAGGCCACCCTTCAGTAGATTTGTCATCACTTCCACATTTCTTCACCGCCACCACCGCAGGACCCAGCAAATGATGAGGACCTCTGAGTCCTTTTATTATCTTTTTTTTAGTTTTCTTTCCTTTATTTTTAGTTCTTAGTTTTAATTTTAATTTTAGTTTTTAGCTTTAATTTTTATTTTTATTTGAACCTGTTGCCTTTTATATTTCAAACTTTTATTTCATTCATGATATCATTGGCTATCTAACCTTCGAGTATTGCTAACAAACACTTGTTTAAATCATGCCAACGAGGCATCTAACTGATGACTTCGTAGTTTCAATTGCACACTCCAAATAACGAACAAATCACTAGGAGTAATTCAATACTACATACGTCATCATCTTTTCACCTCTGACTCAAGGAATACATCCAATAATTCAGGAAGCTTCACTTCTCTCCCTATCTTATTATTACTAAATTGCTATTATCTATCTTTGTACATTGAGGGCACTGTACAACTTAAGTATGGGGGGTTAACTATAGTATTATTTGAAAATACCTGAATTATGCCTTGTTTGAAAATAAGTTTCTCATATTATGATTAGAATGAAATTCCCCTGATTGATGATTTTTGTTAATATATTTTAGAGTAAGTCATTGATAATTGTGCATTGATGATTAAATTTGAAGAATACTAGAGAATTGAGCATGATATGTCTATTTTTCAGAATAAAATATATTTTTTAGGTTGTCTACCTGAATCTGAATATTATGTTGAAGTTTGAAATTTACGAGCTTGACATCAAACACCCATAATTTTTGTGAGATTTTGAGCCTTTTAGAGCATACATCCTTTCATGCTCACTTTTTATTATGAGTGTGTCAACATTGATTTGTTATTCTAGAACTTGCTTCGATTATACATGTTAAGACCACATCATTGATTTGATATATAAAGATGATAAAGGCACCTAGGTTTTAACCCACTTACTTCACTAAAAAGCCTACCTTCATAATTAACCCCTAGTGAATCCCGTTGATCCTAACAACCCTTTTTATTGACTCATCAGCTAATATTAACCAAAAACCCTTTGTATTTGTTATCACCATTCCTTTTGACTACCCTTATATTGAGATTTGATTTGATTAGTTACCTAATTATATTATTTCAGCAGTTGAATTTATCCTTTATTATTTGACTTGTTCTAAAAAAAACGAAGTATATTCAGTATTTGTTCTATGTAATTGAGCTTATACGACAAATTCCAAATCTTAAAGAAAAAGCTCGTATTATTAGTTTTCATTTGATGTAATTATTTATTATCAGTTCGTGTTTCTAGTTAGGTAATTTGTCAAGTCAGTCTCGATTTTAACCCTCTAATTCAGCCTTTATCCACACCTATAACCCAAGCCCCGTTACGACCCTGTTAAAGACCTTTTGATCTCTGTATCATCTCATTTTACAGTGGTGGAGATTTGATTTTCATGCAAGCCTATGGGATTAACTTTTCAAGTTTGACTTTTGAGTGCTTAATTCTGAACCTTAAACACCTCGAGTGGTTTGAGTGAATCTTTAGTGAGGATGTCAACTCTTGTCAATTCCGAATCAGAGGTAACTATTTAGGTAAGGGGAAACACCCAATGTTTTCAGAGCTACAAATGTATGACTTTAATTGTTTGAATCTTTAAGGATTCTTTGAGTTGAATTATCCATGCATAAATTATCCTTGAATTATGATAAGGCATTATTGATAAATATTATGAATCGAGGAAGTTCGTTTTAATTGTGACTTGAGAATTTTGCTTGAGCACAAGCACAAGCAAAAGCTTAAGTGTGGGGGTATTTGATAAACTGTAAAAGTAACATATTTTAGGCCCACATTTAGTATGCTTTTGGATGATTTATCCCTTGATTTATGTAAAAAGGTGCTATTAATCCTTTCTTTTCATGTTTTATACTCAGGAAAGCAGCTGAGGATGAAAAGAACTAGAAACGGGCTTAAAACGGACCAAATTGGGCCAAAATAGAAATTGACACGGCCTGGGCCCAAGACCACACGACCGTGCCTCATTAAAAGTCCGAACATGGCCTGGCCACGATTCACACGGGTGTGTGCCATGGCCGTGTCCTTGTCGTGGAGAAGAGCAATTTCACTCAGAAAAGGATACTTAGGGGCAAAGAAACCTGTTTCAAAAGCCTATATAAACAACCTAGAAGAGGACGGTTAACTAGGCTAATGAGCCGAGTCGAAAATGTCAGATTTGTGGGAATCACTCGAGGATAGCCAGTTGATCCATCTCAAGAAGTCAGAATTATACTCAAGACGGCGAATTTCTCCTTCAATTCCTTCAGGGGTTTTAGGGATTTCTTATGTTTTGTTTTATCTTTTCTTTTGAGATGTTTTCTTTTATTGTTATGAACTAAACCCTCAGATACCTGAGGGGGATGAAACCTAAGATGAATCTTGTTATCATTTGCTGAACTATATGATAAATATTTGACTTGTTCTTAATTATGTGTTCTTAATTCTTGTGTTAATATTTCCGGGATATTAATTCAAGTGTGATGTGCTTAGGTGGAGGAGCAAAAGTCCCTACTTAAGAGTAGATCTAGCATAATTAAGCGGAGCTGATCGCGCGCCTAGAGATAGGGTGATGAAAATCTGCCGGATTAGGGTCAAACCTAATATGGGAGTCCATAGATCGAGTTAATGCGATTCTAGGGGTTTTAATTAGAAAGAGATTTTAATTAATCAACATAGGGTTAGACGTTAGTCGCCTCGAGAGAGGGATTAATATAACTTAGGGAATCTCACGGATCAAGTCAAGTGAATACATCGTCTGTTTAGAGTTAGATAACAAGTGAAGTCTAGGTGGATTCTTCCTTGGGTGTCGTTTTAATCAATTGGTTTGTCCTCAAGTATTTTCCCAATTTCATCCTCTTTGTCTTTGCATATTTAGTTTAGTTGATAGTTAAAAGTAGATTAGATAAATAAATTCACTTAATTCTTAGGATAGATAATAAAAAGAGAGTTAGTATTAGTACTTTTGGTTCCTTTGGGATTCGACATTTCGGTCTTGCCTAAACTATACTACTGTTCGATAGGTGCGCTTGCCTCAAATCGTTGTTATAGTTAATTTCCAGGTTCGATCATTCTTTATATAAATTTTAAGACTCTGACAGACACGATCAGTGTCTGACACGGTTTATTGGGATAGAGTCCCATTTTCTATGAGATGCACTAAGAACTCATCTGATAAATATTCTCTACCTTGATTAGACTAAAGTGCCTTTTGACTGTCTCTGGATGTACTAACTTCTAAAGTGTAAATCTTGCAACCAAATTTTATTGTTAGGCGGTTTTCGTAAGTATACGAGTTAGGTTGTAATATAGATTTATACAATGAAGTATTAGAGTACTCCAATGATCGTACAAAGAGAGGCGAAGCTAAACTAATTCTAACCTCAATGTTACTAGATTTAATTAGTAATTTAATTAAACTATATTACGATAAATCCTAAGGTGATGAAAAATTATGTTGTATGAAAATAATTAAAATGCATAAAATAAAGACGGGAAACTAATTTGTAGACTTTATAAATTTTAATGACAGAAGACTAACTCACTTCGTTGATAATAACTAACTCCTATTTTGGGTTCTGTTCAATCAACTAGTCATTAACCTAGCAAGATCTCGATCTTCCACTAAATTAATGAGTCAACAAAAACTAATTATCTCTCAACCTCACAGTCCAGACCGAATTAGGGTAAGGTGTTCACATATAGACAATACCAATTTTGGGTTCATTCCCACCTAGATGGCTTCCTAGGGTTGTCAAGCCTAGTGCTTTTAAGTTCTTCTTATCCCAGCCAACTGATCCACTAAGAAACCCTATATAGAATTTAATTAATCCCACGTCCACTCGCTAATCTCCCATAAAAGGATTAGTTCCTCATGGATCCAAAACATTATAAGCTTAATTAAAAAGATAAGCATAAACAATAGATCAAGAATAAAGTTTAAGAAGAATCTTGATATGTATTTATAATTGTGAGAATAGAAATCCACGAAGAGTTGATGAATCCACAAATCGAGTTCCACAACTAATGAAAAGAAAAGCTAGAAGCAAATTAAAAATGAAAATAACCTAAGTAAAAAATAAACTAGAAAGAAACTGAAATTAAAACTAAATGAAAGTCGTAACCTAAAACTTGAAAAAACTGTTTATGAAGTGTTTAGAGCCATTTATTTATAGGCTTAGGGCTGACCATTGTCAATTGTCCTAATTCGGCTGATGTTTTTGCATAAAATTTTGTTGTGTGGACCAAAACGCCTTTGGCTCATTATTTCTCCTCATCAAGGTGGTGTTGTGACACCCTTTGGCCTGTGTCGCGACACTGATAGCAATTTACAGTTATCTTATCAAACTCCTCCAAACATTTTTGTTAGCTGGAAAGGATCAACTCGAGATTGACGATAGAGAGGTTGAATCGACCTTTGAGAAGTTTTGGTGGAAGCAACAAAAATTGTGCAACAAAGAACATAAGGATTTATAGTGGTTCGACCTCAATTGCCTACTCCACTACCTTAGCTTTCCACAACTAAGGATTTTCCCAAATTCACTAATTTCGCAACCTTTGAGGACAAGGTTTAACCTTACAATCTCTCTTAAGACTTATACCCCAAAATCTTAAGATACAACTCCCTTAAGGTTTCTACCCAAACCTTAAGAATAAACCCTCTCTCAAAAGAGATACAAATAAGCAAACAAAGAAAACAATCTTCACAAGATCAGGATGTTTGCCAATTAAGCACAAATACAAAGAAGAACACTTGAGCTAAATGAATACAGTGAAAGCTCACAAGTATCTACAAGAAATGGTATGAAATAATTAAGCTATAGGTTGTTTTGATTTAACTTTTTGTACATTGCACTTCTTGTTCCTAGACCTTTGGAAGATGGTATTTATACCCTCTAATTGATTTCCAACCGTTGTGGTTGTTCTAGAAGTGAAAGTAGCCATTGGGGATGAAATACCAGGTTATTAACTGCACCTACAGCAACGAGTATTAATACCTATTAAAATAGTATCGATATTTTTTTGTAATTAATGTAGATTTCAGTGGCCGTTGGAGCACGAATATCGATACCTTAGTAAATATATCGGTACCGAATCGATACCTACTTGGGTTTGAAAGAAATAGAATGTTAATTTGGTATTGATTATCAGAGGAGTATCGATATCTTGTAGAATATCAATACTTATACAAAAAGTATCGATACTTTTTGTCCTAAAGCAATTCTAACTTGTTTGAAAATGGTTAAAACATATTTGAAAGTGTTTGACTTAGTTGAAACGATTTCAACTTGATTTTATCAAATTGCTCAACTTTACTTTTATTCAAAAACACTTTAATTTGTTATATCAAAACATATTATCCAAAAAGGCTTAGTTTAACAATTTTCTAGCCTCAGCTTGTGTGGCCGAAGGATATTTATTATCAAGGACTATTTTTAGTTTCTCACAGCTCAGGATAATCATGAGGTCCTTTTCGATTCGTTATAGTTATTTCTGTTTAGTTTGTTCTCAATGAGTATATTTAATAAGGGTGTAGGTGCCATTTTTGAACTGAAAATAAAATATTCTATGATTAGTATCTTTGTATTAAGAACATATTTGAAAACATTTTGTAACTTCACGATATGTATTAAGATGATGCATACGTATTACATTAAACCTTGAAAACATTTGTAAGCCGTTGCAACAACGATTCGTACACACATCAAATCAAGTAACTGTGGGATAATCCCGATCAACTAGTAAGAACATGGATTTCCATCGAATTAGTACATGAACCTAATTTCTTAGGAATTCACACGTACTAATAATCGTTTAACATTTGGTCATCATTCTAACTTAAGTAGAGCTTCTTGGGAAGTTACTTAACTAGAAGATATTGAGTGTATAACCATCAACTCAACACCTATCACATCATGTACCACAAATGAGTTATAGTAGGACAATCTTACCGAGTAACATGTTGTGACTTGTTCTCTTATTTGAAGAAAAATTTCTTGTTATATAGTATGATAATACCTACAACAGGGTCGACCAACTATCATACGATTACAAGATAGTTCTACTTACTTTTAGGAAATCTCCTCATTGAGATCCACATGACAATCCTACTGTAGGGTTGCTAAATTGTCATGCCATCACAAAAGACCATTGATGGAAGCTGTAGGTCTTGTTTAGGGACCTTCTCCCACTCAATCTTGAATGATCAATATATGCATGACAAGTACATTTGGCATTCTTTACCTAAGCTATATGGCATGCTTATCATACATATGCATGAATATACATTCGCAATCAAATAAATATCATCCTGCTACCACATATAAAAGTTGATAAACCATAAAAGTAACATATTTTAATCCCACATTTAGTATGCTTTTGGATGGTTTAAGCCTCGATTGATATAACAAGGTGCTCTTAATCCTTTCTTTTCATGTCTTATACCCAGGAAAGCACCCGAGGATGAAAAGAACATAAAACGGGCCCAAAACGGAGTAAATGGGCCATATCACGAAATCCACACAGCTTGGACTTAAGCCCACACTGCCGTGCCACATTGATCATCTAGAACACGGCCTTACCCCCGATGCACACGGCCGTGCCTTATTAAAGAAGTCCGAACACGACTTGAAGACTAGTCACACAGGTGTGTGACATGGTCGTGTCCCTATCGTGGCAAAGAGCAATTTCATTCAGATTTGGATACTTTGGGGCGAAGAAACACATTCCAAGAGCCTATATAAACCCCCTAAGTGTTGCCTGAAAGGGAGGCGGTTAGTTAGGCCAAGGAGCCAAGCCGAAAAGGTCAAAGTTGTGGGAATCACTCGAGGATAGCCAGTTGATGCATCTCTAGAAGCCGAAATTCTACTCAAGACGGCAGATCTTTCCTTCAATTCGTTCAGGGAGTTTTAGGGATTTCTTATGTTTTGTTTTATCTTTTCTTCTGAGATGTTTTCTTTATTTGTTATGAACTAAACCCTTCAGATACCTGAAGGGGATGAAACCTAGATGAATCTTGTTATTATTTTCTGAACTATACGATAAATACTTGATTTGTTCTTAATTATGTGCGCTTAATTCTTGTGTTGATATTTCCGGGATATTGATTCAAGTCAGATGTTCTTAATTCAATTAATTAACCTAGGGTTAGACGTTATTCGCCTTGAGAGAGGGTTTAATATAAATCAGGGAATCCTACGGATCAAGTTAAGTGAATAAATCGTATGGTTCAGTATTAGATAACAAGTGAAGTCTAGGTGGATTCTTCCTGAGGGTATCATCTTAAATCAACTGAGTCTTCCCTCAAGTTATTTCCCAATTCATTCTTTTTGTCTTTGCGTCTTTAGCTTGGTAGTCGTTAGATCTAAACAACTTCACTTATTTTAGGCTAGATAATAAAAAGAAGGTTAGTATTAGTACTTTTAGTTCCTTTGGGTTCGACAATCCAGTCTTGCCTAAGCTATACTACTGTTTGATAGGTACACTTGCCTTTAATCGTTGTCAGAGTTAGTTTGCAGGTTCGATCATTCTCTTTATTAATTTTAAGACTCTGATTCCAGTGATCAAAAGTATAAAATTTAATGACTCTAACCAACCAAAGTTTCTATGAATACATCTTAGAAAAATAATAAAAATACAAAATATACCCCAAAGCATACATTGGGTATTTTATTTTGCCACCATGGACTTCCACTATGGTACCTGTTAACCTTGATGTTGTCATTGTTTTTTGCTATTGTTTCTATGTTGCCGCCATCACAAGGATGCTGCCAACAATCGCCGACCACCACCGACAGCCCTTTCCATCGATCATTGATAAACCGTAAAAGTAACATATTTTAGGTGCACATTTAGCATGCTTTTGGATGATTTATCCCTTGATTTATGTAAAAAGGTGCTTTTAATCCTTTCTTTTCATGATTTATACTCAGGAAAGCACCCGAGGATAAAAGAACGAGAAACAGGCTTAGAACAAACAAAATTGGGCCAAAATAGAAATCGACACAGCCTGGGCCCAAGACCACACGGTCATGCCTCATTAAAAGTCTGAACACGGCCTAAAGACGACTCACACGAGTGTGTGCCATGGCCGTGTCCCTGTCATGGAAAAGAGCAATTTCACTCGGAAAAGGATACTTAGAGGCAAAGAAACCTATCTCAAAAGCCTATATAAACCCCCTAAGTATAACCTAGTAGGGGACAGTTATCTAGGCCAAGGAGCCGAGCCAGAAAGGTCAGATTTGTGGAGATTACTCAAAGATAGCCAGTTGATTCATCTCAAGAAGCTAGAATTATACTCAAGACGGCGGATCTTTCCTTCAATTCCATCAGGGGGTTTTAGGGATCTCTTATGTTTTGTTTTATCTTTTCTTTTGAGATGTATTCTTTTATTTTTATTATGAACTAAACCCTCAGATACCTGAGAGGGATGAAACTTAAGATGAATCTTGTTATCGTTTGCTGAACTATATGATAAATATTTGACTTGTTCTTAATTATGTGTTCTTAATTCTTGTGTTGATATTTCCGGGATATTGATTCAAGTGTGATGTGCTTAGGTGGAGGAGCAAAAGTCCCTGCTTAAGAGTAGATCTAGCATAATTAAGCGGAGTTGATTGCGCGCCTAGAGATAGGGTGACGAGATTTTGTCAGATTAGAGTGAAACCTAATATGGGAATCCATAGATTGAGTTAATGTGATTCTAAGGATTTTAATTAGAAAGAGATTTCAATTAATCAACCTAGGGTTAGACGTTAGTCGCCTCGAGAGAGGGGCTAATATAACTTAGGGAGTCTTACGGATCAAGTCAAGTGAATAAATTGTCTGGTTCAGAGTTAGATAACAAGTGAAGTCTAGGTGGATTCTTCCTTGGGTGTTGTCTTAATCAATTGGTTTTCTCTCAAGTTATTTTTCTCAATTCATCCTCTTTGTCTTTGCATCTTTAGTTTAGTTGATAGTTAATTTAGATTACACACCAAATTCCCTTAATTCTTAGGCTAGATAATAAAAAGAGAGTTAGTATTAGTACTTTTGGTTCCTTTGGGATTCGACATTCCGGTCTTGCCTAAAATATACTACTGTTCGATAGGTGCGCTTGCCTCAAATCATTGTCATAGTTAGTTTCTAGGTTCGATCATTCTTTATATAAATTTTACGACTCTGACAGACACGATCAAGTTTTTGGCGTCGTTGCCGGGGAACTAAAATATTAAGAAAGCTTAATTTTTATTACTTTAGCCATTTTTTATTTTTTGCAATTTAATTTTATTTTTAGTCTATTTTTATTTTTGCTAATTTCTTTCTTTTGCTCCTTTCAGGTACCTCTAGTTTATGACTAGAAGGAACCCGACAGGACCCTTACTTTACGACAGTGATATTGAAGGTACCATTCGCAGAAATCACAGAGAGATAAGGCGAAGCTTAAACTACATAGAAGAAGAGCAAGAAGACGAAACCAATCCTACTGAAAGGATGGCTGAGAACAACCCGCTACCTCCAGAGATGGCAGAACATCATGCTCCACGTACTATGTATGATTATGCTAAACCTAGTTTAACAGGGACTAAGAAAAGTATTGTTAGGCCTAGTACTGCTGCAAATAATTTTGAACTGAAACCTAACACTATACAGATGATACAACAGTTTGTTCAGTTTGATGGTTTGCAGGACGAGGATCCTAACACACACTTAGCGAATTTTCTAGAATTCTGTGATACCTTCAAAATAAATGGCGTTTCTGATGATGCCATCCGTCTTCGGTTATTTCCTTTTTCTCTGAGAAATAAAGCCAAACAGTGGTTACATTCTCTTCCACGAGGATCAATCACTACATGAGACCAAATGACCGAAAATTTTTTATTAAAATATTTCCCGCCGGCCAAGACGGCCAAATTAAGGAATGATATCTCTTCTTTTGTGCAGATGGATTTAGAGACACTTTACGACTCATGGGAGAGGTACAAGGATTTGTTGAGAAGGTGTCCTCATCGTGGATTACCATTGTGGCTACAGGTCCAAAATTTTTACAACAGTGTGAACCCCTCAACAAGGCAATTAATTGATTCAGCCGCCGGCAGAACTCTGAATAATAAAACTCCTGAATAACTATCAGTGACAAGGCCAGCCAAAGCAGCCGGAGTTTTCTACGTCGACGCAGTGACCGTACTAGCAAATCAGGTAGAATTGCTACATAAGAAATTTGATAGTTTCTGTGGTTCTTCGTAGGCACATCCAGTTTTGCAGTGCGACGCAAGTGAAGGAGTGGCGAATCCTGAGTACCCACCCTATGGACAGGGCATGGAGAGCGAACAAGTGAACTATATGGGTAACAATTTCCGATCTAACAATAACCCTTATAGTAATACTTATAATCTAAGGCTGGAAGAACCACCCCAATTTCTCATTGGGCGGTCAAAGAAATTAAAGACAACAACCATCCCAAAACTTCCAACAACAGCCCTACCCATAGGAAAAGAAGCCGAACCTTGAAGAGTTGCTGAAAAATTTCATAGCAGCCTCAAAAACACGTTTCCAAAAGGTAGAAACAAAACTTGAAGCATTGTCACAGGAATTCAAGGATCAATTCAGACAACTTGCTAAGTAGATATCTGAGAGACCACAAGGAAGACTACCAAGCAACACCGAGACTAACCCAAGGGAGCAAGTTCAAGCTATAACAGCTCAAGATAGTGAAGGGATAGATGCGCCTAATTTAAAACAAAAGAAGATGGTAGAAGAAGATATGGTTGAGGTCAATAACAAGCCGAAACCAGTAATTAAAGAGTACAAACCTCGCATACCATATCCCCAGGCAATAACGAAAGACGACACAGAGGAACAGTTCGGTAAGTTTCTTAAACTTTTAAAGAAATTACATATTAACTTACCATTTCTTGAAGCTCTTTCCTAGATGCCAGATTCCAGGAAATTCTTAAAGAAGCTATTGACAAATAAGCGGAAGATGGATGAGGAATCACATGTGGAATTAAACGCAGTGTGCTCAGCAATGTTGCAAAATAAACTACCACAGAAATTAAAAGATCCAGGGAGTTTTACAATTCCATGCTTAATTGGTAGTTTAACTATTGATAATGCATTAGCTGAGGGGCAAGCATAAATGTCATGCCCTATAAATTGTTTAAACAACTAGGTCTAGGGAAGCCCAAACAAACTAGGATGAGCATTCAATTAGCTGATAAAGCTATTAGAGTTCCTAGGGGTATAATTGAAGATGTACTTGTGAAGATTGATAAATTCGTATTCCCAGTAGACTTCATCGTTTTAGACATGGATGAGGACAACATGATCCCCCTAATTTTAGGAAGACCATTCTTAGCAACTGCCAGAACTAAGATCGATGTTGACATAGGTGAACTCATACTCTGTGTAGGTGAGGAGACAGTCACTCTTCAAGCCCTCGACTCAGCTAGAACATCAAATAATCAAGGTGACAAAGTAAATTCTATTGGTAACCATTCGGTTAATTCTTCTTTTCAGGATGCACCACAAAAGAACACAACTGAGTTTGATCCGAAACCCTGTATCAACAAGGAAATAACTCACAAGGAACAAGGGATTTAGATCGATGAACTAGGAGAGGGGAAGATGAATCTTAAAGAAGAACTAGGGATACGCAAGGCAGAACCGAAGCCACTTCAAGAGGTAGACAGGTTCAAAATCAGAGATCAGGTATACTAAATAAAGCAGACCCACGAATATCCTCACCTGATCCTAACACAAACAAGGAAATCCCTTTCAAGGTAATGATGTTTTTCCATACGGAACAGTCAAGGTAAGTAACCCTATTTTTGGCACTTTGAAAATAAACGCTACTCGTCTTAAACCCTATCATGATAATGGAACTGCCAGCACAAGAAAGGACTTTCAACTCCTCAAACCACCATGAATACACAAATGAGAGGAGAGTCTAGCTTAAGACTATAAACGAGCGCTTCTCAGGAGGCAACCCTAGTACTAACCCCATTAACTTTTACATTTTTATTTTGATTTATTTTTTTTATTCTTTCTTTTTTTTACACCTAATTATAAACTAACCAAGTGCAGATTTCTAGGTTACACGGCCTTGCACACGGCTATGGCCTTGTGGACCTTAATAATCTCTGTACTGACATGACAGAGACGGTACATGTCAGAGCAAATAAAATCTTCGAGTCACGGACTCCAACCACCACACCACGGGCACCGAAAAAACCCCACGGCCGTGCGACGTGGCCATGGTCGACACTGTTAGATCACACACGGGCGTGGCGACATGAGCATGGGCGTAGGAGAAACGAACGAAGCCCACCACGGCCATGCGACACGGCCGTGTGAAGTCACACGCCCATGGTACACGGGCGTGGGCAAGTACCAGGACCCAAAATTCTATTTAAACCCACCCTCTTTCTTCTTACCTATTTCTCACCCTTCTTCCTCCCTTACACCCTTTTACATCCTCCATTCTCAACATTCTTTGTTTCTATAGCATTCGTCTCAATATTTTGGCCATGTGGAAGAAACGAAAGGATTCAAGCATAGTCTTCCTTAGGAAGACCGATCTACATAAGTTCATGCCGGCGTTTCATCCACTCGACAAGCCAAGGATCTTTGAGACCATTTAATTTTTCTTCTTCCTTATTCTTCTCCTTTATTTTCCTTCTCTTTGACAATGAAACACCCCAAACCCGGCCCACGAGCCTTGACCAGATCTGGTATGTTCCTCGATGTAAATCGATTCAAAATTCTTTTGTTACTTTGGAAAAACTGTGTTTTGAAATAAAGATTGTTTTTGGGTTGGGCCCGAGTTGAAAACACGTTTGTTTTATATCGAAAACCTTTGATTTTAGGTGACAAAACCTTTTGAGTTAAATTTAAAATAAATTTACTTAATCTTTTAATTGATAGAAATTCATACAAAATAAATAATAATAATAAAAAAATAAAGTAGTTCAACTATGGCCTTATTACATCAAAATAATCCCCAAAATTAAATTAAAGTACTTAATATAAAATAGTCCAAATAAAAATGAGTTTCTTGCTGAGCATGGCCATCCCTAAGCTTCTGCCGGCCCGGTCCATCACTGATCGTCACCTGGAAGAAAAATATTCCCCAACGGGGTGAGTCAAACAGACTCAATGTGTAACCAACACTAAAATTTAATAATTCAGGCATACATTATCATACATGTTCATATAACAGATAGAAAAAGTGATGCAACCTGAACCCAAACCTATATACCATTCGCTACACATCACCCGTACCAACCTGCACACCGTGGGGACTACTAAGTCAACCCTCCATCCGCTACACACCATCGAAGGCAGTCGCTGCAGTCGACGTGCTCATCGCCCTTATAAAATTCGTGGCATAGCCACCAGATACATATTTTGTGTCATGAGACACCATATTCAGATATCGTGGTCTTAGGTCACCACATTCAGATATCGTGGTCTTAGGTCACCACATTCACTTCCCCTTTCATATAACCCAAATGCCCCATATCATACATATCATGCACATCATGCCTTAATTCACATTCTTATCACTTTTCACATGTTATACCTAACATATATTCATAATCCTAGTAGGAGTAGGAAACGTACCTGAGTACTTTTGTACCATAGCATGGTACCTTAGCCATATTCACATTCTTATAAACATGCATATATTAATTATTGCCATAAATCTTATTAAAAGGTAGTGTGAGGTACACACCTGATTCGCTTTAGCAAGTTCACTCCAAATCCCGAAAAGCTTGATCTAATGCCTTAGATCTTAAATCTCTACATTTGATCAATCACTTAATACTTAGTAAAGAGCCATTCGGCCATAAATCCAAGTCCTAGTAGGATTTGTATACTTAAATCCTTACCTTGCCGATTTGTTTACTAATCAAATCCCGGAATGTTGTAGACTCCCTTCCTTGTAATCGGCTGGTATTGAATCCCTTCATAGATTAGTTTTCGGCTTTTAAATCATGTAAGAAAATAGATCTAGTGCTAAAATAAGCCTTAGCCGATTGCATATATACACTTTACCTTGTAATTTGAAATCCTGAAACTCACCGAATAACTAGGGAACACGCGGCCTATGGTGTACCTTCGGGAAAAGAACTTCTCCTTCCCTGTAGTTGACACTTAGTAAATCCCGAAAGACCTCTTCAAAGTTTCGGCAACAAGATATTAATGGGGTTAGTCCTAGATTTCAGCAAATCTTAAAAGAAAGAGGATGAAACCGAATGAGATCTTACCCTTACTTTAGGAATCGGTGAACCTTGCTTGAAGTCCCACAAAGATTCGGCTATGGCCTTGTTCTTAGCAAGCTTTCGGCTTTTGGAACTTAACAAGAAATCGGCTAGAGGTTATCTGTGTTGTCGATTTATCAAAAGAAAAGAGAGGGAAAAGAGTCACTAGGAAATTCGGCAATGGTGGACTTAGGGAGAAGAAGATTTCGGCTTTGGCAAAAATAAAAGAGAAAGGAGAGAGTTTGCTAGGGAATTTTCGGCAAAGACTTAGAGAAGATGGAAGAATGGCCTTAGCCTCTTCCTTAGCCGAAATTATCACCTAAAGGAATCCCCTATTCGGCCAACACTAGCCAATTCCTAGCTTTTCTCTTATCTCTTTATTAAAGATTAATAAAAATAACCCTCTATTATCTCTTCTTTATCCCTCAAAATAAAAAGGAATAAATCCACATTTATCCACCTATTTAGCCGAGTTTTAAAGAGAATTAAACTCTTCCTCAAGTGCCTTGGTATCGTCCAACTCCCTTGCTCATTGCAGCAAAATAAAACTCTTTTATTTGCTTCCCATGTGACTCGAACACAAGCCCTCCTTGCACTGTGTATGGCGTCACTTACTGGGCTTTAAGTGGTGCCACCTTGCCACTTTTCCAAGCTCGTTCTTATGTCAAATTTCTTCTATTAATTTTCTTAAGGCCACCTTGCCTTAGTTTCCTCTTTTAAACTTTAAAACTTAACATTTTCTAAGACATTTCCTTACATTTCCAAGTTTCCGAAAATGTTCGTTTGCCTCCTTTAAACTTAACATTTCTAAATCATTTCCTTACATTTCCAAGTTTCCTAAAATGTTCACTTTCCTCTTTTGAAACTTAACATTCCTAAAGCATTTCCTTACATTTCCAAGTTTCCAAAAATGTTCATAATACATTCATAACACATAAGACATGCTATTTCGTATAATTAAATCAAAAATGCATAGGCCCATTTTCAGGATGTTACAGTTCTACCCCCCTTAAAATAATTTCGTCCTCGAAATTACCTGACTGAAATAGGTGAGGGTATTGTTGTTGCATTGCCTCTTCTGGCTCCCACGAAGCTTCTTCCGGTCCATGATTTCTCCATAGTACTTTGACTAAAGGCACTGATTTTCGTCGTAACACTTTCACATCTCGTTCTAGAATCTGTATCGGGTCTTCCTCGTAGGACAAATCTGGCCTTATCTCCACTTCTTCAACTGGAACCACATGAGATGGATCTGAACGATAACGACGTAGCATGGATACATGGAATACGTCGTGCATCTGCTTCAACTCCGGTGGCAACTCCAACTGATACGCCATTAGTCCAATTCGCTTTAACACTCGATAGGGCCCTATGAACCTTGGGCTTAACTTCCCTTTCTGACCAAATCTCATCACCTTCTTCCAAGGCGAAACCTTAAGGAACACTTGATCTCCCACATCAAATTCTATTTCCTTCCGTTTGAGATCCGCATATGACTTTTGTCTATCAGACGCTTCCTTCAACCGTGCCCGGATTATCTCAACTTTCTCTTCAGATTCTGCCACTAACTCTGGGCCCAAAACTCGACGTTCCCCTAATTTAGTCCAACACGTAGGAGTTTGACACTTCCGACCATACAACGCTTCATACGGTGCCATCCGAATACTAGCCTGATAGCTGTTTTTGTAAGCGAACTCTGCTAGAGACAAATGGTCCTCCCAACTTCCTCGGAAATCCATCACACAGCCTCTCAACATATCCTCCAACACTTGTATTACCCGCTCAGACTGCCCATCTGATTGTGGATGAAAAGCCGTAGTGAAGTCCAACTTAGTGCCTAAAGCTTGATGAAGTGCCTCCCAAAACCGAGAAGTAAACCTTGGGTCCCTATCTGAGATGATTGACACCGGAACTCCATGCAACCTTACAATTTCCGCCACATACAACTTTGCCAACTTCTGTAGAGAATAATCAACTCTAACGGGAATGAAATGCGCAGACTTAGTCAATCGGTCCACTACCACCCATACTGAGTCCTTCTTAGTAGGCGTAAGGGGAAACCCACTAACGAAGTCCATGGTAATTCTCTCCCACTTCCATTGTGGAATCTTAATCGGTTGAAGCAATCCTGACGGAACTTGGTGTTTGGCCTTGACTTGCTGACACGTCAAGCATTTGTCCACAAATTCTGTAACTTCTCTCTTAAGTCCAGGCCACCAAAATTGTTCCCTTAAATCTCGGTACAACTTACTTCCTCCAAGATGCATAGCATAGGGGCTACTATGCGACTCCTGAAGAATCTTCCGCCTAAACTCCTGATCCTTAGGCATACAGACCTTACCCTTGAAGCACAACACTCCCTCATCATTAATACCATAACCCTCCAACTCCTCGTTTTGTACTTGCTGTAGCTTAACACTTAATTCATCATCAACTAACTGTTCCTCTTTCACTTCATTTAACCATGTCGGCCTGACTTGCAACTCTACCAACAGGCTTCCATCCTCATACAGACTCAAGTGTGCGAACATCGCCCTCAGATCCGACACAACCTTCTGACTTAGGGCATCAGCCACTACGTTCGCCTTGCCCGGATGATACTCTATAGAACAGTCATAGTCCTTCAGCAATTCCACCCACCTTCGCTGTCTCAAGTTCAACTCCTTCTGAGTCACCAGATACTTAAGACTCTTGTGGTCTGTGTAGATCACCGACTTTTCTCCATAAAGATAGTGTCTCCACACCTTCAAAGCAAAGACTTCTGCCGCCAATTCCAAGTCATGAGTTGGGTAGTTAACTTCATGAGGCCTTAACTGTCGAGACGCATAAGCGACTACTTTCCCATCTTGCATCAGTACACATCCCAATCCTGTATGAGAAGCATCACAGTACACCGTGAAATCCTTTCCTGCCTCCGGCTGAATCAAAATCTTAAGCTTCTCAAAGCTCTCCTGTTGCTTATCCGTCCATGCAAAGGGTACTTCCTTCCTCAACAACTTTGTCAAAGGCGCGACTATTGACGAGAACCCTTCCACGAACCTTCTGTAGTAGCCGGCCAATCCCAAGAAATTGCGAACCTCAGCTACAGACTTAGGTGGTTTCCAATCTAGCACTGCCTCAATCTTTCTAGGATCCACCCTTATCCCTTATGCAGACACCACATGCCCTAAGAACGCAACCTCCTTCAGCCAAAATTCACACTTGCTGAACTTGGCATAGAGCTTCTTCTCCCTTAACACTTGTAGCACAACTCGGAGATGCTCATCATGCTCCTCTTCAGACTTGGAGTACACCAAGATATCGTCGATAAACACTACGACGAACCTATCCAAGTAAGGTTGAAAAACCCGGTTCATCATATCCATGAACGCGGCTGGGGCGTTTGTCAAACCAAATGGCATTACTACGAACTCAAAATGGCCGTATCTTGTCCTAAAAGCTGTCTTATGGATATCGACTTACCTTCAACTGATGATATATCGACCTTAAGTCGATCTTTGAAAATACCGCGGCCCCCTTAAGCTGATCAAACAAGTCGTCTATCCTTGGCAAAGGATACTTGTTCTTGATGATCAGCTTGTTCAACTGACGATAGTCTATGCACATACGCATAGTTCCGTCCTTTTTCTTCACGAACAAGACCGGTGCTCCCCATGGAGACATACTGGGTCGAATAAACCCACGATCCAGCAATTCTTGGATTTGAGCCTTGAGCTCAACCAACTCCTTGGGTGCCATTCTATACGGAGCAATTGATACAAGAGCTGTTCCCGGCAGCAAGTCAATTCCAAACCCCACCTCCCTATCTGGGGGTATTCCTGGTAATTCCTCCGGAAACACATCTTCAAAATCCCTTACTGTTCTAACTCCACTAGCTCCCCCTTCTTTTGCATCCACAACACTGACGAAGGCCAGAAATGCCTTACACCCTTTTCTAACCATTTTCTCAGCCTTCAACGCTGAAACTACATTAGACAGGTAGTTTCTTCTTTCTCCTATCATAATGACCACCTCATCCTCCGGGGTCCTTAATTCCATTCTCTTAGCTGCACAGTCCAACACAGCCCGATGTTTCACAAGACAATCCATACCAAGGATGAGATCAAATTCTCCGAAGGGAAGTTCCATCAAGTCGGCAGAAAATACTATTCCTTGAATTTCTAAAGGCACTTTCTGAAAGATCTTATTCACCACTACAGTTTGACCTAGTGGGCTTACTACAGTCATCTCCCTATCAGAAAGTTCAGAAACTATGTCTAGAGTCTCAACTACTCTACATGCAACATACGAATGGGTCGAGCCCACATCAATCAAAGAAGAATAGGGCTTGCCAAAAATAAGGAACGTACCGGTTATGACGTCCGGCGCGTCTCCCTCTTCTCTACGGCGAACTGTATAAACCAAACCCGGTTGCCTTGCCTCAGTATTCTTATTAGCACCTCTGCCAGGTGTTCCACGTCCTCTTCCAGCGCCATTTCCTTGGCCATTCGAACCACGACCTCGCTGAGGCTGCTGACCACCTCTACCAGCCTGATTGACATTCTGAGCCACTAGTTTATTCCCCTCTAGCCTCATTGGACAGTCCTTAATCATATGGTCCTTGGACCCACATCTGAAGCATCCTTCAATCTTTTTCCAACACTCTCATAGGTGTTTCTTCCCACACTGATCACAAGTACGATATTGCCCTCCAGTACCAGCTTGCTGACCTCGCGGCCCATCAACTCTAGGCCTTTTCTGAGCATTCCCAGAAGAATCAAATCCTCTTTTCTGCTTATTCCGATCAGTGTGCTGTCTTACCGAGTCCTTAATCCCTTCAGCTATCTTAGCTTTCTCCACTAACAAAGAAAATTCCCGTTCCTGATGTGGAGCAACTAACAACCTCAGGTCATCCCTTAATCCGTCCTCAAACTGGACACATCGCTCATGCTTAGTAGCCACTACGCCTCGAGCATACCGGCTCAACCTCAGAAACTCAGCTTCGTATTCTGCTACGGACTTGTTCTCTTGAACCAGCCCCAGAAAAGCCTTCCTCTGTGTATCAGTATAACAAGTGCCGACATACTTTTTCTGATATGCCGCCTTAACATATTCCTAGGTCAGATCCTCGGCTGTGGCACCATCCCGAACTGTTAACCACCATTGATATGCTTCATCGCGTAGCAGTGCCACCATCCCTTTCAACTTCTCCTCAGGGGTCAGATCGAGCTCATCCATAATGCGTTCGGTTGCTTCCAACCAATATTCAGCCGTACTGGGTGCCACACCAGATACTCCTCGAAACATCTCAGCCCCATTGGCTCGGAGTCGTTCGGGCACAGATTTTCAAGCTCCCATATTCCCACCTGCTCCAGCCACCATTTCCAAAACTCGCAGCACAGCCTGCGACACAGCATCGTCCCCCGTCTGAGGTTGCTGCTCAACACCAACAGCTGGGGGTGGTGGTGGCGGTGGTATCTCATTGTCAGATCCTTGACCCGACCTAACGGGTTCCGACACAGTCATTCTTCCTCGACCACGTCCACGACGACCACGTCCTCTAGAACTCATTTCTAACGACTGCGCTTTAATCTGATTAAGAAATTTTTATGAATTAGCCTTTATTCCACTGATTACCCGCGAAGAAGTTTTATGAAAAGAATTTTAGGAGTGGTTCTTTCGTATTCATACATGCACACAGTCTTTACATTCATACATTCATCAATCAATTATGAACTTTCGTTCATTCAGAGAAATGTTGTAGTTTTCATTGTTGTTGTTTTTCCACTACCCAGGGGTATTTTCGTAATTTGCCCTACAGGGGTATTTTTGTAATTAATTTTTTCAAAATAAGGTTCCTTGTGGATTTTGTCAATAAGGGTATTTTGGTAATTTTGCATTCCCGGGGTATTTTTGGAAATTTTGAAGTCTGAGGGTATTTCGGTAATTTTGGAACTTAGGAGTATTTTGGTAATAAACCAGGGTAAATTTGTAAAGTTTAATAATTCAGGGGTATTTCAAAATTTATAAAGCTTGAGGGTTCTTTTTGAGAATTTGTTTTCCAAATCGGTGATGTTGCAAAATTTTTGAAAACAAGGGTCATTTTGGTAATTTTGTAAGTTAGGGGCAATTTCGTAAATTTTCCAAGTTGGAGTATTTTAATATTTCGCAGAAGTAGAGTTTTTGAATATTTTATAAAATAAGGAAATTTTAATTAAACCGTGGGTAGTTTGGACATTTTCTAAACCAAGGGCATTTTTGTAATTTTACAACTAGGGATAATTTAGTAATTTTTTGTAAGTCAAGAATATTTCAGAGAATTTTATAAAATCGTGTTGGCAATTTAAAAGGATAATTTTTAAAAGTTTTAAAACTAGGGTTTCCATAAAAATGTGGCTAATCCCTTTCGGGTTTTAGTTAGGGGTTTAGCCCATGAATAAGTCCTCTTGGTTAGGGTGAACCGAAGCTACGCACCAGGTAGGATTCGAGTGGAGAGGAGGTGAGTCACGCGGACTGCTTAAATACCAAGCTCCCACCGAATACCAATCCTAGACATGCGCACAATGGTTGCCACACCCTAACTCGATGACTTAGTCACAGGTTTGTTTTATTAAGCAATTAAGTCTTATGTAATTGTTGGGGTAAACTAGTCCTAGGGTTCCAAATACTTATCATGCTATTCTACGTTCCATTCCATTTCTACCCTTCTACAATTCATACTATAATTCACACAATGGTTAGGGGTACTTACCTGGTGGACTGCGGGTCGGAGACTTAGGTGCCATGCCAGAAAAACCTGCTTAAAAACTTTCTCAAAATTCATTTGGGCCTTAATTTCAAAACATAGTGGGCTTTAAACCCCAGACCGAGAGTTTAAAACTGGGCTCTGATACCAAACTGAAACACCCAAAACCTGGCCCACGAGCCTTGACCGGATCTGGTATGTTCCTCGATGTAAACTGGTTCAAAATTCTTTTGTTACTTTGGAAAAACTGTGTGTTTTGAAATAAAGATTGTTTTTGGGTTGGGCCCGAGTTGAAAACACGTTTGTTTTATATCGAAAACCTTTGATTTTAGGTGACAAAACCTTTTGAGTTAAATTTAAAATAAATTTACTTAATCTTTTAATTGATAGAAATTCATACAAAATAAATAATAATAATAAAAAAATAAAGTAGTTCAACTATGGCCTTATTACATCAAAATAATCCCCAAAATTAAATTAAAGTACTTAATATAAAATAGTCCAAATAAAAATGAGTTTCTTGCTGAGCATGGCCATCCTTAAGCTTCTGCCGGCCCGGTCCATCACTGATCGTCACCTGGAAGAAAAATATTCCCCAACGGGGTGAGTCAAACAGACTCAATGTGTAACCAACACTAAAATTTAATAATTCAGGCATACATTATCATACATGTTCATATAACAGATAGAAAAAGTGATGCAACCCGAACCCAAACCTATATACCATCCGCTACACATCACCCGTACCAACCTGCACACCGTGGGGACTACTAAGTCAACCCTTCATCCGCTACACACCATCGAAGGCAGTCCTGTAGTCGACGTGCTCATCGCCCTTATAAAATTCGTGGCATAGCCACCAGATACATATTTTGTATCATGAGACACCATATTTAGATATCGTGGTCTTAGGTCACCACATTCAGATATCGTGGTCTTAGGTCACCACATTCACTTCCCCTTTCATATAACCCAAATGCCCCATATCATACATATCATGCACATCATGCCTTAATTCACATTCTTATCACTTTTCACATGTTATACCTAACATATATTCATAATCCTAGTAGGAGTAGGAAACGTACCTGAGTACTTTTGTACCATAGCATGGTACCTTAGCCATATTCACATTCTTATAAACATGCATATATTAATTATTGCCATAAATCTTATTAAAAGGTAGTGTGAGGTACACACCTGATTCGCTTTAGCAAGTTCACTCCAAATCCCGAAAAGCTTGATCTAATGCCTTAGATCTTAAATCTCTATATTTGATCAATCACTTAATACTTAGTAAAGAGCCATTCGGCCATAAATCCAAGTCCTAGTAGGATTTGTATACTTAAATCCTTACCTTACCAATTTGTTTACTAATCAAATCCCGGAATGTTGTAGACTCCCTTCCTTGTAATCGGCTGGTATTGAATCCCTTCATAGATTAGTTTTCGGCTTTTAAATCATGTAAGAAAATAGATCTAGTGCTAAAATAAGCCTTAGCCGATTGCATATATACACTTTACCTTGTAATTTGAAATCCCGAAACTCACCGAATAACTAGGGAACACGCGGCCTATGGTGTACCTTCGAGAAAAGAACTTCTCCTTCCCTGTAGTCGACACTTAGTAAATCCCGAAAGACCTCTTCAAAGTTTCGGCAACAAGATATTAATGGGGTTAGTCCTAGATTTTGGCAAATCTTAAAAGAAAGAGGATGAAACGGAATGAGATCTTACCCTTACTTTAGGAATCCGCGAACCTTGCTTGAAGTCCCACAAAGATTCGGCTATGGCCTTGTTCTTAGCAAGCTTTCGGCTTTTGGAACTTAACAAGAAATCGGCTAGAGGTTATCTGTGTTGTCGATTTATCAAAAGAAAAGAGAGGGAAAAGAGTCACTAGAAAATTCGGCAATGGTGGACTTAGGGAGAAGAAGATTTCGGCTTTGGCAAAAATAAAAGAGAAAGGAGAGAGTTTGCTAGGGAATTTTTGGCAAAGACTTAGAGAAGTTGGAAGAATGGCCTTAGCCTCTTCCTTAGCCAAAATTATCACCAAAAGGAATCCCCTATTCGGCCAACACTAGCCAATTCCTAGCTTTTCTCTTATCTCTTTATTAAAGATTAATAAAAATAACCCTCTATTATCTCTTCTTTATCCCTCAAAATAAAAAGGAATAAATCCACATTTATCCACCTATTTAGCCGAATTTTAAAGAGAAGTAAACTCTTCCTCAAGTGCCTTGGTGCCGTCCAACTCCCTTGCTCCTTGCAGCAAAATAAAACTCTTTTATTTGCTTCCCATGTGACTCGAACACAAGCCCTCCTTGCACTGTGTATGGCGTCACTTACTGGGCTTTAAGTGGTGCCTCCTTGCCACTTTTCTAAGCCCATTCTTGTGTCAAATTTCTTCTATTAATTTTCTTAAGGCCACCTTGCCTTAGTTTCCTCTTTTAAACTTTAAAACTTAACATTTTCTAAGACATTTCCTTACATTTCCAAGTTTCCAAAAATGTTCGTTTGCCTCCTTTAAACTTAACATTTCTAAATCATTTCCTTACATTTCCAATTTCCAAAAATGTTCACTTTCCTCTTTTGAAACTTAACATTCCTAAATCATTTCCTTACATTTCCAAGTTTCCAAAAATGTTCGTAATACATTCATAACACATAAGACATGCCATTTCGTATAATTAAATCAAAAATGCATAAGCCCATTTTCAGGATGTTACAGTTAATCTTATGCTTAATTTAGTTTATTTTATTTCAGTTTCTTAGTGTCAAATTCTAAAGGCTGCTTGGGAATCACGCCACTTCGGCCACCGCCAGCACCTCCGCAGCCTTAGAAGTCACACCCACTTCGTGAACCATCTAACAATAAGGATTCGCCAGTCCATTCACTTTTTCTTTTCATTTTACTTCAATTTTCACATTAGTTATCTTTCTCTTTCTTGTCTTTAATTATATATTTAGTTTATTTTAAATGTGTCTTAATATTTCCTGGCTAAGTCTCTACGAGCTTCCCAATTTCTTCATCTAGCATAGAGCTCAGTAGCAGCCACCACGCCTCGGAACATCCTCCAAGGATCTCATCCATAATTCAGGAAATTTCACCTCTCCCCCTCTCTTTTGATTATCTACTAATTGTTATTATCTACCTTTGTACATTGAGGGCAATGTACAACTTAAGTGTGGGGGGTTAACTATAGTATTATTTGAAAATACTTGAATTATGCCTTGTCCGAAAAGTAAGTTTCTCATATTATGATTAGAATGAAATTTCCCCGATTGATGATTTTTATTGATATGTTTTAGATTAAGTCATTGATAATTGTGAATTGATGATTAAATTTGAAGGATACTAGAGAATAAAGCATGATAAGTCTATTTTTTAGAAATTTAAAATTTTTAGGTTGTCTACCTGAATCTGAATGTTACCTTGAAGTTTGAAATTTACAAGGTTGACATCAAAATACCCATAATTTTTTGTGAGATTTTGAGCCATATAGAGCATACATTCTTTCGTGCTCACTTTATTAATTATGAGTGTGTCAACATTGATCTATTATTCTAGAACTTGCTTCGATTATGCAGGTGGAGACCCTGTAAGAGTATGCCCAAAGATCAATCATGAGATGGTTGTAATAACATACTTAATTTACCATGTTTATTAATATAAAGCGTTGTCATTATTATTTCAGTTTTTCTTTCTGTGTGTATAGATAAACTGTTTTATAATAATGTCCTGAGAATAATATGATTATTCTTAAAAGATCCTTAGTCGAGTATTATTGTTGACTAGGACAATAATAATGCATTAAGACTAACATGTAGTTGATTGATGATAAAGAGTTGTCATTGATATGGAGTGTCAAAATCAATGCATGAATACGTGTGTTAGAGAACAACATATTGGATTGACCCGCTATGAGTATGTTTCTTGGATTATTATGTAATTGTCACAACATTACTCATTGTGATTAATATGTATATGATCCTCAGACTTGAGATCATTATTATCCCAGCATCGTGAGTTGTATATTTTGATACAGTCAAACGTACACCATAACAGGTTGTTCTATAAAGGTTGATGTTGGATATACCACAATCTATGTAGAGGGATATGGTTGATCAATAAAGGATAAGTCCCTCCTACATAATAGGAGTAATATCTTAGGCCACTTGATTGAGTGAGACTAGAAATGCATGGCCATGCTCAAATAAGTTGATATGAGATGTCATACTAATTTGTATATCATAGTCTACTCAAGATATCAAGAAACATGGGATGGACTATACAAGTGTGACTATCCCATAACTTGTATCCATTCCAGAGATAAAGGACTTAAGGATTAATGCATGAAAGGTTAATCACAAAAGATTATGTCGAATCATGATTTCTTGTAACTTAGGTAGCAATGATGCATTGCTAGATGCCACTCATTGTCTGTGACAATAGAATCGTTCTAGTATTACTACTAACGTTGCAAGAACCTACAGGGTCACACCCTATGGTTGAAATGAACGGAATAAAATATAGTTGGTATTGTGCTTGGTTGTCACATAAATTAAATTAATTAAAGAATTAATTTAATTGGGCAATCAAATATTGAACATATTATATGTACAAGGATGTTGTACACATAATGATAACATAATTTTATCAATATATGAATTTGATTCATATATAAATTTAAATAAATATAGTTTACCGAAATCCTTATTATAATTAATGTAATTATAAATTTCGGATATAATTAATGTAATTATAATTTTCGATTAAAAACTTTATTATATTTATTTAATCTTATAATACATTCAAGAGATACCAATTATAAAAGGCCCAATTAAAAGGATACCAATTATAAAAGGCCCAATGAAAAAGACACCCATTATAAAAGGTATTAAAAGGAGACAAAGCTTGATATAAAAAAAAACCCTAAGTGATTGCTTGTTAGGTCTAGCAGCCGTCAAGCAAATAAACCTCCAAAATAGTTTTAGAGATTTCTTCCGTTCATAGTCAAACCGGGTGGATTACGTAGAGGCCGACATCGGAAAAGGTTGAGCCTTGATTCGACAGTAGATCAAAACTCTTGTTGCCAAGGCGTCGCTGTCTACTGAGATTGAAATTTTGGTAATTTCGAAACCTTTATTTCACCCCGATTCGTTCCTCACACATGGATCCATGATTTGGATCACCGGATCTAATTTTATTCTGCTGCGCCATGGGGTACCGGCGTTCCAACAGTGGTATCAGAGCCACTTGTGTGATACGAACTCGGGTTTAAATACTTGGGTGATGCAATTGTATGAGATGCATGTTTTGATCTGATTGTATTTTCGATTGTTTAAATCGTTTAAGCATAACTTGATAACTGTTCCTTTCGATAATTGATTAAATGTTAATCATGGTGTTGTGGCCTATTCGATTTTATGTTATTACTGTTAACTATTAACAAATCTGTAATAATGTGACGGTGGTATTTATAGTTTCCAGTAAGTGTTAACTGGCTAGTGGAACAAGGGTTGCTTTGATATGAAACCTCAAGGATTAAAATTCTAAAAACACGATACTGTTGATAAAAGTTATCAAATCGTGAGGTTTCATTTGACTGGGGTATTTGATTCGTACCGCGGGGGCTCTGCCCCCGTACCCATGGTCCATACCGCGGGGGCTCTGCCCCCGTACCCATGGTCCATACCGCGGGGGCTCTGCCCCTGCACCCCCGGGGATGGGAATTTGAGGACGGCTCTGGCCGCGGGCCTTCGGCCCTCTTCCTCCGACCTCCTCAAACCCCCCACAAAAAGTTTTGTTAATAAAAAAAATTTATAAACTTGATGGGCCACAAAAGGTTGAAAGGATATTTTATAATTCACCTTAGCAAAGAAAAAAAAGTGAATTATGTATGCTATTTTTGACATGCACGGTGTTTGAAATGCATAGTTATAGCCCAATGACCCATTCGATAAAAGGTTGTATTTTTTTTAAAATACGGCCTGCGTGTCGTGCCTTACTTCTATTCTCTTGTATTTCTCTTCTTATCTTATTCCCTCGTATGTAAAACGAGTTTTTGCATATTGTAATTTGCAAGAGTTGCTGTGGGCCAAACGAGAAGGAAGGTGGGACAATGATTGTGAATGATAGCTTGTGAAATAGCTTACACCTTTAGGTTTCTTTTTGGTTTTCCCATTGGCTTGGGTTGAACCACCTTAGTTTATGGGCTATAACTATTGCATTTATTTATTGCTTTATTTATTCATGTACGAGATACTATGGATGTCTAAAGCATGCCTATTATATATATTAAAACTTGGTGATAATAAACCCTATTAATTGATGAGATCGATTAGAAGACTAAATGGGCTAAAGTAGACCATAATTGGTGAGATGCAACAACCTTAATAAAATCCCTCTATTAAAATATTAAGTCAACATGGCCTTCCAATTTTGCCCTCGTTAAGGCCTCGATCAATACTATGTAGGTTCTGCCAAAGCGAAGTACTAGTATTTATCTTGGTTAAACGCGAAGAATAAACAAGTGATATTCGCTGGTTAAAAAATTGGTTAATGACTTAACTAGGTTACTCTAATAGGATTAGAAACCTAGAGGCAAGTAAATTGGATAAATCATAAGATGATTAGAACAAGAGTTGTTCACCAAATATTAGGAGTTACATATGATGTAATTAGCAAATGTTGCTTACCTAAATAACCATAATCTTAAGAGTAAAGCCAAAGCTGACTTAAGAGGTGGTGAAATATGGATCCTTAACCTACTAGAAATACTTTTGAGAAAGTTTTTCCAAAATTAATATACGAGGGTTATTAATTTTGAAATAAAATAGTGGGAACATCATTTAATAAAGTCTTTTTAATGATTGATATAAAATTGGTAAATTTACTCACATGCATATTTAATTGTTGTAGATATATTATGGCTGCAAACACTAGCACACTCTCATTGCGATCGGTCCTTGAGAAGGACAAATTGAATGGTTTGAATTTTCTTGATTGGTTCCGTAACTTGAGGATTGTCCTTAAACAAGAACGGAAATTATATGTCATTGAACAACCACTTCCTAATGAACCACCCGCTAATGCCTCGAGGACTGATAGAGATGCTTACAAGAAGCATCTCGATGACATGATAGATGTTGGATGTCTTATGCTTGCCACTATGAATCCTGAACTTCAGAAGCAACATGAGGACATGGTTGCTTATGATATGATCGAGCACCTGAAAGAACTTTATCAGGGACAAGCACGGCAAGAGAGGTTTGATATCTCTAAGGCCCTATTCCAATGTAAGTTGGCTGAAGGAAGACCAGTAGGACCTCATGTCCTTAAGATGATTGGCTATATTGAAAGCCTGTCTAAGCTTGGGTTTCCATTGAGCCAAGAGTTGGCCACTGATGTTATTTTACAATCGTTTCCGGATAGCTACAGCCAGTTTGTCCTCAATTTCAATATGAATGAAATTGACAAGACTCTACCATAATTGCTCAGTATGTTACGAACTGCTGAAGGCAACTTGAAAAAGGTTGGACCCAAGCCCATACTGATGGTCCGTAATAACAAGGGCAAGGGAAAGGCCAAAGTTCAAACAAAGCACAAGGGTAAAGGTAAGCCCAAATTTGGAAAAGGAAAGGCTGCACTGAAACCTAAAGGTGGGGTGTCTAAGGAAGGAAACTGTTTTCATTGTGGTGTGACTGGACATTGGAAACGGAACTGCCCTGTCTATCTTGAAGAAGTCAAGAAGGCTAAAGCAAGCAGAATGTCTGCTTCAGGTATTTATGTTATTGATATTAATTTATCAACTACTACTTCTTGGGTATTAGATACTGGTTGTGGTTCTCATATTTGTACTTCTGTACAGGGACTACAAAGGAGTAGGACTTTGGCTAGAGGAGATGTGGACCTACGAGTTGGAAATGGAGCAAAAGTTGCTGCATTAGCTGTGGGAACATATACTTTATCTTTGCCTAGTGGACTTGATTTATGTTTAGAGGATTGTTATTTTGTGCCCAGTTTGACTAAAAATATTATTTCAATTTCTTGTTTAGACAAAATTGGTTTTGAGATAATTATTAAGAATAATTGTTGTTCATTTTATCTCAATAATGTTTTCTATGGTTCGGCACAATTGATTAATGGCCTCTATATTTTAGATCAGACGAATCCCATTTACAACATAAATACTAAAAGATCTAAAATAAATGACTCAAATCAAACTTATCTTTGGCATTGTCGTTTGGGCCACATAAGTGAGAAACGCATATCTAAACTCCATAAAGATGGTCTCTTGAATTCATTTGTTTTTGAACAATTTGAAGTATGTGAATCTTGCTTATTGGGAAAAATGACTAAATCTCCTTTTACTGGTAAAAGTGAAAGAGCTAGTGATTTATTGGACCTAATACATTCTGATGTATGTGGACCAATAAATACACAGGCGAGAGGTGGATTTCACTACTTCATTACTTTCACTGATGATTTTAGTAGATATGGGTATGTTTATCTCATGCGCCATAAGTCTGAGTCCCTTGAAAAGTTCAAGGAATTCAAAAATGAAGTACAAAATCAACTAGGCAAAACTATCAAGTCACTTCGATCTAATCGAGGTGGAGAGTACTTGAGCCTAGAGTTTGATGATCTTTTGAAAGAATGTGGGATTGTCTCACAACTTACTCCTCCTGGTACTCCTCAATGGAATGGAGTATCTGAGAGAAGAAATCGAACTTTGTTAGACATGGTTTGATCCATGATGAGTCATGCTGATCTACCGACTTCCTTTTGGGGACATGCACTTGAGATAGCTGCTTTCACACTAAATCGTGTTCCATCTAAATCAGTTCAAAAGACGCTATATGAGATGTGGACTGGGAAACGTCCTAGTATGTCTTTTATGAAAATTTGGGGCTGTGAAGCTTATGTTAAACGTCAGACGTCTACTAAGCTTGAACCCAGATCTGATAGGTGTATTTTTGTAGGGTATCCAAAAGAAACCAAAGGATATTATTTCTTTAATCCCACTGAGAACAAAACGTTTGTTGCTCGGACTGGTGTCTTCTTAGAGAGAGAATTTACTTGTAGAAAAGGAAGTGGGAGAAAGATTAAACTTGAAGAAATTCGAGAATCACAAGATACCACTGAACCAGAGATTGAACAACAACAAATTCCACAAGAAATTGAGGAACAAACAACTGCTGTAGAAACACAACCACCGCGCAAATATTTAAGAGAACGCCGTGCACCTGAGAGATATGGATTTCTCATTACAACGCATGGTGACGTTCTTCTTATAGATCAAGATGAGCCTAGGACTTATCAAGAAGCGGTGACGAGCCCAGAATCTGAGAAATGGCTTGAGGCCATGAGATCTGAGATGGATTCCATGTATGAAAACCAAGTATGGACTTTGATTGACCCACCCGAAGGGGTTAAACCTATAGGGTGCAAATGGGTTTTCAAAAAGAAAACAGACATGGATGGTAATGTACAAACATACAAAGGGCGATTAGTCGCTAAAGGTTTTCGCCAAATTCATGGTGTTGACTATGATGAAACCTTTTCTCCTGTAGCTATGTTTAAATCCATCAGGATCTTGCTCGCCATAGCTGCATTTCATGATTATGAAATCTGGCAGATGGACGTCAAAACAGCTTTCCTTAACGGGAAACTTGAAGAGGATGTGTATATGACACAACCTGAAGGTTTTGTAAATCCAAAGGATGCTAGAAAGATATGTAAGCTACAAAGATCCATTTATGGATTAAAGCAAGCTTCTCAAAGTTGGAATATTCGTTTTAACAATGCAATCAAAGAGTTTGGTTTTATCAAAAATGAAGATGAACCATGTGTTTACAAAAAAGTTAGTGGGAGCACTATCATATTCTTAGTACTATATGTGGATGACATACTTATCATGGGAAATGACATACCTACCTTGCAGTCTATTAAGACTTGGTTAAGAAGTTGTTTTTCTATGAAGGACTTGGGCGAAGCCACTTATATCTTAGGAGTCAAGATCTATAGAGATAGATCAAGACGACTACTAGGTCTAAGCCAAAGTACATACATAGATAAAGTACTGAAAAGGTTCAGTATGGAAGAACCTAAAAGAGGATTCCTACCTATGAGACATGGTATTTCACTCTCGAAGGAAATGTGTCCTTCAACCCCACAAGAGAGAGAACGTATGAGTAAAATTCCATATGCTTCCGCTATTGGATCTATCATGTATGCTATGTTATGTACCCGTCCAGATGTCTCGTATGCCTTAAGTATGACGAGCAGGTATCAAGTAGATCCCGGTGAAGGTCACTGGACCACAGTCAAGAGTATCCTTAAGTACTTAAGAAGAACTAAGGATACGTTCCTATTATATGGAGGTGAGGAAGAGTTAAGTGTAAAAGGTTACACTGATGCCAGATTCCAAACCGACAAGGACGATTCTCGATCGCAATTAGGTTTTGTGTTTTGCCTTAATGGTGGTGCTGTGAGCTGGAAGAGTTCAAAGCAAAGTACAGTAGCCGATTCTACAACAAAGGCTGAATATATTGCAGCCAGTGAGGCAGCAAAGGAAGCGGTTTAGATCAAGAAGTTCATTACTGGACTAGGGGTTGTGCCTAGCATATCAGATGCTATAGAACTTCGATGTGATAACAACGGAGCTATTGCACAAGCTAAAGAACCCAGATCTCACCAGCGATCCAAGCATATACTTAGACGCTACCATCTTATTCGAGAGATTATTGATCGAGGGGATGTAGAGATATGCAGAGTACCTTCAGATGATAACATTGCTGATCCCCTGACCAAGCCTCTGACACAGCAGAAGCATGATCGTCACACTAAGTCACTTGGTATTAGATATATGAGTGATTGGTCTTAGTGCTAGTGGGAGATTGTAAGAGTATGCCCAAAGATCAATCATGAGATGGTTGTAATAACATACTTAATTTACCATGTTTATTAATATAAAGCGTTGTCATTATTATTTCAGTTTTTCTTTTTGTGTGTATAGATAAACTGTTTTATAATAATGTCCTGAGAATAATATGATTATTCATAAAAGATCCTTAGTCGAGTATTATTGTTGACTAGGACAATAATAATGCATTAAGACTAACATGTAGTTGATTGATGATAAAGAGTTGTCATTGATATGTAGTGTCAAAATCAATGCATGAATATGTGTGTTAGAGAACAACATATTGGATTGACCCGCTATGAGTATGTTTCTTGGGTTATTATGTAATTGTCACAACATTACTCATAATGATTAATATGTATATGATCCCCAGACTTGAGATCATTATTATCCCAGCATCGTGAGTTGTATATTTTGATACAGTCAAACGTACACCATAACAGGTTGTTCTATAAAGGCTGATGTTGGATATACCACAATCTATGTAGAGGGATATGGTTGATCAATAAAGGATAAGTCCCTCCTACATAATAGGAGTAATATCTTAGGCCATTTGATTGAGTGAGACTAGAAATGCATGGCCATGCTCAAATAAGTTGATATGAGATGTCATACTAATTTGTATATCATAGTCTACTCAAGATATCAAGAAACATGGGATGGACTATACAAGTGTGACTATCCCATAACTTGTATCCATTCCAGAGATAAAGGACTTAAAGATTAATGCATGAAAGGTTAATCACAAAAGATTATGTCGAATCATGATTTCTTGTAACTTAGGTAGCAATGATGCATTGCTAGATGCCACTCATTGTCTGTGACAATAGAATCGTTCTAGTATTACTGCTAACGTTGCAAGAACCTACAGGGTCACACCCTATGGTTGAAATGAACGGAATAAAATATAGTTGTATTGTGCTTGGTTGTCACATAAATTAAATTAATTAAAGAATTAATTTAATTGGGCAATCAAATATTGAACATATTATATGTACAAGGATGTTGTACACATAATGATAACATAATTTTATCAATATATGAATTTGATTCATATATAAATTTAAATAAATATAGTTTACCGAAATCCTTATTATAATTAATGTAATTATAAATTTCGGATATAATTAATGTAATTATAATTTTCGGTTAAAAACTTTATTATATTTATTTAATCTTATAATACATTCAAGAGATACCAATTATAAAAGGCCCAATTAAAAGGATACCAATTATAAAAGGCTCAATGAAAAAGACACCCATTATAAAAGGTATTAAAAGGAGACAAAGCTTGATATAAAAAAAAAAACCCTAAGTGATTGCTTGTTAGGTCTAGCAGCCGTCAAGCAAATAAACCTCCAAAACAGTTTTGGAGATTTCTTCCGTTCATAGTCAAACCGGATGAATTACGTAGAGGCCGACATCGGAAAAGGTTGAGCCTTGATTCGACAGTAGATCAAAACTCTTGTTGCCAAGGCGTCGCTGTCTACTCAGATTGAAGTTTTGGCAATTTCGAAACCTTTATTTCACCCCGATTCGTTGCTCACACATGGATCCATGATTTGGATCGCCGGATCTAATTTTATTCTGCTGCGCCATGGGGTACCGGCGTTCCAACAGACCCCACCTTTGATTTGATATACAGAGATGATAAAGGCACCTAGGTTTTAACCCACTTACTCCACTAAAAAGCCTACCTTCATAACTAACCCCTAGTGAACCCCGTTGATCCTAACAACCCTTTTATTGACTCACCTACTAATAACCCAAAACCCTTTGTATTTGTTATCACCATCCTTTTTAACTACCCTTATGTCGAGATTTGATTTGATCAGTTGCCTAACTATTTTATCTATTTTAATTACATTTGACTTGTTCTTAAAAAAAATGAAGTATATTCAGTATTAGTTCTACTAAGTGAGCTTACATGTTGAAATTCCACATCTTGAGGGAAAAGCTCGTATTATTAGTTTTCAATTGATGTAATTATTTAGGATTAGTTCATTTTCCTAAGCTAGGTGATTTGTCAAATCAGTCTCGATTCTAACATTCTAATTCAGCCTTTATCCACACCTTAACCCAAGCTCCGTTACAACCCTGTTAAAGACCTTTTGATTTGTGTATCATCTCATTTTACAGTGATGGAGATTTGATTTTCAGGCAAGCCTATAGGATTAACTCTTCTTGTTTGACTTTTGAGTGCTTAATTCTGAACCTTAAACACTTTGGGTGGTTTGAGTGAATCTTTAGTGAGGATGTCAACTCTTGTCAATTCCAAATCAGAGGTAACTATTTAGGTAAGGGGAAACACCTAACGTTTTCAGGGCTATAAATGTATGACTTTGGTTGTTTGAATCTTTAGGACCCTTTGAATTAAATTATCCATGTATGAATTATCCTTGAATTATGATAAGGCATTATTGATAAATATTATGAATCGAGGAAGCTATTTTAATCGTGACTTGAGAATTTTGCTTGAGGACAAGCAAAAGCTTAAGTGTGGGGATATTTGATAAATCGTAAAAGTAACATATTTTAGGCCCACATTTAGCATGCTTTTGGATGATTTATCCCTTGATTTATGTAAAAAGGTGATCTTAATCCTTTCTTTTCACGTTTTATACTCAGGAAAGCACCCGAGGATGAAAAGAACGAGAAACGGGCTTAAAACGGACCAAATTAGGCCAAGACAGAAATCGACACGGCCTAGGCCCAAGACCACACGACCGTGCCTCATTAAAAGTCCGAACACGGCCTAAAGACGACTCACACGGGCGTGTGCCATGGCCGTGTCCCTGTCGTGGAAAAGATCAATTTCACTCGAAAAAGGATACTTAGGGGCAAAGAAACCTATCTCAAAAGCCTATATAAACCCCCTAAGTATAACCTAGTAGGGGACGGTTAGCTAGGCCAAGAAGCCGAGCCAGAAAGATCAAATTTGTGGAGATTACTTAAAGATAGCCAGTTGATTCATCTCAAGAAGCCGAAATTATACTCAAGACGACGGATCTGTCCTTCAATTCCTTCAGGGGGTTTTAGGGATTTCTTATGTTTTGTTTTATCTTTTCTTTTGAGATGTATTCTTTTATTTTTATTATGAACTAAACCCTCAGATACCTAAGGGGGATGAAACCTAAGATGAATCTTGTTATCGTTTGCTGAACTATATGATAAATATTTGACTTGTTCTTAATTATGTGTTCTTAATTCTTGTGTTGATATTTTTGGGATATTGATTCAAGTGTGATGTGCTTAGGTGGAGGAGCAAAAGTCCCTGCTTAAGAGTAGATCTAGCATAATTAAGCGGAGTTGATCGCACGCCTAGAGATAGGGTGACGAGATTTTGCCAGATTAGGGTGAAACCTAATATGGGAATCCATAGATCGAGTTAATGCGATTCTAGGGATTTTAATTAGAAAGAGATTTCAATTAATCAACCTAGGGTTAGACGTTAGTCGCCTCGAGAGAGGGGCTAATATAACTTAGGGAGTCTAACGGATCAAATTAAGTGTATAATTCGTCTGGTTCAGAGTTAGATAACAAGTGAAGTCTAGGTGGATTCTTCCTTGGGTGTCGTCTTAATCAATTGGTTTTCTCTTAAGTTATTTTCTCAATTCATCCTCTTTGTCTTTGCATCTTTAGTTTAGTTGATAGTTAATTTAGATTACACAAAAAATTCCCATAATTCTTAGGCTAGATAATAAAAAGAGAGTTAGTATTAGTACTTTTGGTTCCTTTGGGATTCGACATTCTGGTCTTGCCTAAACTATACTACTGTTTGATAGGTGCGTGTAACATCCTAAAATTTGGGGTTCTGTATGTTGCACTATTTCATGTGTTAGGCTAGCTATGTATGTTAGTTGGGTATGTTCGGGTGCCCTAAGAAGGGTTGGGGTCGAGATGGGCCCTGGTAAAGTTTTGATGTTTGGGCACTTAAGGGGGAGAGGGTAGTTGGCGTCAAGGCATAAGGGAAAAGGTTGGTAAATTGCTAGCACAAACTGGGCATGTGGCAAGGTGGCTGTGGCGTGAAATGGCAGAGAGGAGAGCTTGGGTTTGAATCCTACCTGTGGCAACTCATTTAATTTATTTTGTGCTAAGCAGGCAAGGGTAGTAGAGTTCAGCTTGGACTCTGCAGAAGGAGTTGAAGACTCAGTCAAATAAATTTGAATGAGTGATGGAGAAAAGTTTGAGGAGAAAATCAAGGAGCAAATGATGGGATTGAGGTGAGAGGGAGTAGTGGCCAATTTTGGGGAAGTACATGGGGGAGAATTTCGGTCAAGAGGGGTCTTTTGGGTTAATATTGCATTCGGTTTTGGTGGGGGAAGTTAGTGCCGAAATTCTGAAACATTTTTTGTTAAACTTTTATGCGTTAAGAGTTTCTTTTTTTCTTGGCCATTTTGTACATCTTTTCTTGCCAAAAACCGTGACCATTAAGGGACTTCTCCTCTCCACTTTTCTTCATATTTTCTTTAGTGTTAGCTGAAACTTCCTTGCACCCCTCTTCTCTTCTACTTTCTTTCATCTTTCCCGTACCATTTGTTTACCTTTGTATTACCATAAGCCGAATCTCTTTTCTCTTCTCTACGTGATTGATCACCTTTCTTTTTAACCGGATCTGGTAAGTTTAAGTTCTTTCCCTTCCTCTCATTTTTCTCTTTTCTTTGGCCGAATGTATATCCCCACCATTTGTTGGTTTCGTTGCATCACTAATTGGAACTCCATCTCCCTTATTCTTTCTCCTTGTGGCTTCCTCTTGTAGTGACTAAAGGGAGTTGGCCGAATCTCTCCTTCTCAGTCGACTTGTCTATTATCTAGCTGAATCTGTTTGTGCTCGATTTTCTTCTAATCAAGGCTGATTGTGCTTTGGACAAGCAATTCCCTTCTCTGTTTTCTAATCGTTTGGACTTCAGGAAGCAGTGGTAAGAGCCGAAACCCCTTGTGCCATTTTCACTGTAGTATTTTACTTATCGAGTTTTCCTCATGGATGCAAGTGATAATCAATCGAAGGTGGTATCATTAGGGGAACCTAACGGAAGTGGTCTCGTAACCCCTGCTCCCAAGTTTAAGCGTAGGGCGGTGTCAGTAGTTCGAGATTTCCCGTCAGGTTATGGAAGGGAACCAACATTCGGTGTGAATAGGCAAATCGTGGTCGTTCGCGATAGTGAGGGTAAGTGTTGTGAATCGTTTGATTTAGATACGGATTGATATCTCCCTTTTGTTAGTTAATTGTGTGATATGTTGGTATAGGTGACGGCGATCAGGAGGGTATAGTTCTCTACGTAATCAAGTGTGTAATCTCACACTGTAATCCTGTAGTTTCGTGATTCGCTACAATGTTGGTAAAAACAAATCGTCGTCACTTGAAAGTCTAAAAATCGGAATATTGCATGGAATCGTATAATTCACATAAACAACATCAGTTTTAAGATTCAGTAAAATCGGTGTTAGTAGGCTAAATTACCAAAATGCCCTTATTGGGCCGATTTACCATAATGCCCTTATTGGGCCGATTTACCATAATGCCCTTATTGGGCCGATTTACCAAAATGCCTTATTAGGTCGATTTACCATAATGCCCTTATTGGGCTGATTTACCAAAATGCCTTATTGGGTCGATTTACTATAATGCCTTGAACGGGCCGATTTACCAAAATGCCCTTAACGGGCCGATTTACCAAAATGCCTTTAAGGAGCCGATTTACCAAAATGCCCTTAACGGGCCGATTTACCAAAATGCCCTTACTGGGCCGATTTAATATAATGCCCTTAATGGGCCGACTCACCAAAATGTCTTACTAGGCTAATTAACCAAAATACCCTCGCTGGGTTGAATGCCTGCTTTACACTTGTATTCACGGATATATATATGTTGCATCTTATCATATTGCATGGGGCGGGGATTTGAATGAAGAGCAGTGTAGCGTGGTGGCATAGCCACAATCTTTATATATGTCTGCGTAATTATGACTCTAGTGGCTCAGCCACAAGTAACCTATGTTTAGCAGCTTGACTGCATTTTGGTGTGAGCGGCGGGGTTGGTTGACTTGATCCCCACAGGTGTGATTGGCTGGTCGGGGGTGTGTTGGATGGATGGGTTGGGCTACATAAATTCATTATTTTGCACTATTACGCTTAATGGGCTTAGGCCCAATTTGATGACATATAGGCTCAGGCCCAGATGGTGACGGTAAGGGGATTACATACTGAGTTCCTGTAACTCACCCCCTCTCTTTATCCTCTCAGGTAATGCTTAGTAGTAAGGACTTGGGGCCATGGATGACTCGGTGGAGGCCATACTTTAGGAACATCGGTTGCAAACCTTAGTAAATTTCCTTTCTGTTTTATTTCCTTATTTTTACTATTATGTGGGTTTAAAATTTGCAATAAGGCCTCTAGACTTAAATTTCCTTTAATTTCTAATCTCTGCTATAAGTATTATTATCACTTGTTTAAATTGGTGGTTTTTCTAAAACTTTAATAACTGGTTTCCAAAATATCATGTTTTTGCAAATCTTCAAGTTCAATTTCCATAATAAGGGTAGTTTCAAGCTAATTATAACTTTTATAAAATGAACACTAAGTAAAATGGAGTTTTATAAACAATCAACGCAGCACGGAGTTTTTAAAAGTGATGCAATGTTTTCAACGAATGCTTAGTAGCTTTTTAACAAACCTTCTATGAGACACACTGGATCCGGTCATAACGTCTAGGCCGGGTTTAGGGAGTTATATTTTCTGGTATCAGAGCCCGGTTGCAAAACTCGACTGTGGAAGGGGTTCAAAAATGTTTTTCAAAGTTGTTTGAAACTTGGTTTTAAGAAAAAATGCACGTCTTTAGTGGAAGTATGGCACCACGAGTATCCGGCACCAAATCCGTAAGTCTTCTCATTCTACGATTATTGTTGTGATAATGTTATGAGGGTAGTAAGAAAAATTTTACGAGACAGTAGTACATTGGAACTTCTAGCTTTAAGATCTAAAACTATAGAGATTGAGACTTTAGGAATACGAATGCGATTCGCGGAAACAACTTTTATACTTTCATTTCATAAAACACTGATTAATAAACATTGAATTACATACTGATTCATAAGATTCTTAATCAGATTAAATCGACTTAGCAAATATGAGCGCTAGAGGACGTGGACGCGGTAGACGTGGCCGTGGGAGAGGCCGAGGTGCAGGGATTGGGTCCAAAGCATCCCGGCACATGCCTGAAATGGACGCACCTACGTCACCGGTGACTGAAATTGGGTCATATGACCGAATGGGAGGGGACGATGCTCTGTCCCAAGCTATGCTGCGGGTATTGGAAAGGGTTGCTGGGGCAAGTACTGGGTCAGCAACTCGTGGGTCTATATTTGAGCGACTTAGATCGAATGGGGCCGAAGTTTTTAGGGGTATTTCGGGTGTAGCCCCAAATGTAGCGGAGTATTGGCTTGAGGCCGTAGAGCTGATTATGGATGATTTGGATTGTATAGCTGAACAGAAACTGAAAAGGGTTATGTCATTGCTGAGAGACGAGGTGTACCAATGGTGGCTCACTGTTAGGGAAGGCACCCAAGCTGATTGCATCACCTGAGATTTCTTTAAGATAGCATTCTAGGGAAATATGTCGAGGCTAGCTATGTGGATGCCCAACGAAAGGAATTTTTAAATCTGGTTCAGGGAGGTAAATCTGTGTCAGCGTACGAGGCAAAGTTTCTGCGTCTGAGCCGGTATGCCTGGGGAATAGTGTCAACCGAATATGAACGTTGTGTGCGTTTTGAGGACGAAGTACGTGATGAGTTGCAGGTACTGATAGCCCCGCAGAGGGAGAGGAGTTTTGCTACATTAGTGGAGAAAGCTAAAATTGTTGAGGAGGTGAAACACTCAGAACGGCGAAATCGAGATAAGGACAGGGGCAAGAACAAAAGAGATACTGGGTACTCAGGTCCTGCAAGAGGGTTTCAGAAAAGGCCCAGGTATGAGGGGCCAGTTCGAGTGGGTGTTCCAGCTGTTACCAATCAGTTACAGCCATGTGTGGACTGTGGGAAACTTCACTCGGGTGAGTGCTGGAAGAGAACAAGCGGGTGCTTTAGATGCGGATCCAAGGACAATCGATTTAGGGATTGTCCTCGAGAGCCTGCTCAGACACAGGTAGTTCGTCACAGATTTACGCAGCCAGTGGGAGGTGCTTAGCAGCCGCCAAGGGGTCGTGGATCAAGTCGAGGTAGAAATGGTATAGGACGTGGTCAGGAAGCACCGGGAAAGGGTGCTGGTAACAGGGGTAACGCAGATGTGAGGCAGCCAGGACTGGTTTACGCGGCTAGACGTCGAGAGGATGGTGACGCACCGGATGTCATAACCGGTACGTTTTTCATATTTGATGTACCCTTTACCGCTTTGATAGATATTGGATCTACCCATTCGTATGTTGCTTGTGCTGTGTCTGGAACTTTGGATATTAAATTTGAGATTGCTGCTAGAGAAACGTCTGTAATTAGCCCTTTAGGACAATCTGTGGTAGTGAATAAGTTGTTTAGGGATGTGCCCCTAGAAGTTCAGGGAGTAGTTGGATTTGATGGAATTGCTGTTCGGCGAGGTTGACCTTATATTGGGCATGGACTAGGTAGTTAAGCACCGTGCGAGCTTGGACTGTGCTACAAAGCGTATGGTATTAAGAACTCCAGAGGATAAGGAAGAGATGATGATAGGTGAGAGAAGGAATTACCTGTCCAATGTGATTTCTGCTTTAAAGGTTGAAAAGTTGGTACGAAAAGGGTGCGAGGCATTCCTAGCTTACATCAGTGCTTTGGATGCCAAGGAGTTGTCAGTAGAGAGTGTTAGAACAGTGAAAGAGTTTACGGGCGTCTTTTCTGAGGAGCTTCCAGGATTACCTCTGGATCGCGAGGTGGAATTTGGCATTGAGCTGTTGCCAGGAACGGCTCCGATGTCCATCGCCCTTTATAGGATGGCATCGAAAGAGCTGGTGGAACTTAAAGCTCAAATCCAGGAGCTGTTGGACCGTGGTTTTATCTGACCAAGTGTGTCACTGTGGGGAGCGTCGATTTTGTTCGTTAAGAAAAAAGATGGGTTGATGCGTATGTGCATTGATTATAGGCAATTGAACAAGTTGACGATCAAGAACAAGTATCCGCTACCAAGGATTGACGACTTGTTCGATCAGTTGCGAGGAGCTTCGGTCTTCTCAAAGATAGACTTGAGATCGGGGTACCATCAGTTAAAGGTCAAGGAGGCAGATATTAATAAGACTGCGTTCCGAACTCGATACAGACATTACAAGTTTTTGATGATGCCGTTCAGGTTAGCAAATGCACCAGCTGCTTTTATGGACATGATGAACTGGGTCTTCCAACCCTATCTAGACCTGTTCGTGGTGGTATTCATAGATGACATCTTGGTGTACTCAAAGACTGAAGAGGAGTATGATTCGCATCTACGGGTTGTGCTGCAGATATTAAGGGAGAAACAGCTGTATGCCAAAATCAGTAAGTGCGAATTTTGGCTGAAGGAGGTGACCTTTTTGGGGCATGTTGTGTCTGCTGAGGGAATAAGAGCGGATCCCCGGAAGATCGAAGCTGTGTTGGGTTGGAAACCACCAAAGTTAGTGTCAGAAATTCGAAGTTTTCTTGGTTTAGCTTGGTACTACAGAAGATTCTTTGAGGGGTTTTCACTGATTGCTGCACCCTTAACCAAGTTGTTACGAAAAGGGGTACCATTTATTTGGACTGATAAGCAACAGAAAAGCTTTGAGAAGTTAAAGAAGATTTTGACGGAGGCACCAGTGTTGATTCAGCCTGAGGCGGGGAAGGAATTTGTTGTCTATTGTGATGTATCGCACACAGGGTTAGGATGTGTGCTAAGTAAGAAGGGAAGGTGGTAGCATATGCGTCTCGGCAATTAAGACCACATGATGTGAACCATCCCACTCATGATTTAGAGTTAGCTACGGTGGTGTTCACCCTAAAGATATTGAGGCATTATCTGTATGGAGAAAAGTCGATCATCTACACCGATCACAAAAGCCTAAAATATCTTCTCACCCAGAAAGAGTTGAATCTAAGGCAACGAAGGTGGATTGAATTGCTGAAAAATAACTGCTCGATCGAGTACCACCCGGGTAAAGCCAATGTGGTAGTAGATGCTTTAAATCGGAAGGTGGTGTCTGAATTAAGAGCTATGTTTGTCCATCTCAGTCTTTTTGAGGATGGTAGTTTACTGGTGGAGCTTCATGTGAAATCGTCTTGGGTTAGTCAAATTAAGGAGAAGCAAGGGTCAGATGAATCATTGAGTTCTTGGTTTTAGCAGGTGGAAAGTGGTGAGAAAGTGGATTTTGGGCTGAACAGTGAGGGGATACTATGTTTTCGCGGAAGAGTTTGTATGCTGAAGGATTTCGAATTGAGACAGATGATTCTGCGGGAGGCGCATAGTAGTCAATAGCTATGCACCCCGGTGGAAGCAAGATGTACCGAGACCTCCGTGAACAATATTGGTGGCCAGGGTTAAAGCGGGAGGTTACCGACTTCGTGAGCAAGTGTTTGACGTGTCAGCAAGTGAAGGCGGAGCATCAATTGCCTTTGGGGTTGCTGCAGCCGGTGAAGATCCCACTTTGTAAATGGGAGAGGATAACGATGGACTTTGTTAGTGGGCTACCCCTAACGCCTACTAAGAAAGATTCAGTGTGGGTGATTGTCGATCGGTTAACGAAGTCCACTCACTTTATACCAGTTCGTACGGATTATTCATTACAGAAGTTAGCCAAGCTGTATGTGGTAGAAATTGTAAGGTTGCATGGGGTACCTGTGTCTATCATATCAGACAGGGATCCTAGGTTTACATCACGGTTCTGGAAGGCTTTACATGAAGCTTTGGGTACAAGGCTAGATTTTAGCACAGCATTCCATCCGCATACTGATGGTCAGTCGAAAAGGGTAATTTAGGTTCTAGAGGACATGTTAAAGGGATGTGTGATCGACTTCAGAGGTAGTTGGGAAGATTTTCTACCATTGGCAGAATTTGTGTACAATAATAGCTATCAAATCAACATTCAGATGGCACCCTACGAGGCGTTGTATGGTCGTAGGTGTCGTACCCCTACCTGCTGGACAGAGTTGGGTGAGCGGCTTTTGTTGGGTCCGGAATTAATCTTAGAGACTGAGGAGAAAGTTAAGATGATTCGACCTCGGTTGAAGGAAGCTTCTGATAGACAGAAATCATATGCAGATCTGAAGCATAGAGAAATAGAATTTTCAGTGGGGGATCGCGTCATCTTAAAAGTCTCACCCTAGAAGAAGGTTCTAAGATTTGGACGGAATGGCAAGTTGAGCCCCAGGTTCATCGGGCCTTACCGAGTATTGAAACGTGTGGGGCCAATGGCTTATCAGCTTGAGTTACCTCCGGAGTTAAGTCAGATCCATAATGTATACCATGTTTCGATACTGAGGCGCTATCGTTCGGATCTGTCTCATGTAGTGGCGGTGGAAGAAATCGAGGTAAGACCTGATCTGTCTTTTGAAGAAGAGCCAGTGTAGATTTTAGATCGGTATGTTAAGGTGCTGAGAAGGAAATCTGTTTCGTTGGTCAAAGTGCTATGGCGTAATCACGTATCAGAGGAAGCCACGTGGAAGCCAAAAGACACAATTCGGTGGCAATACCCTCATCTCTTTTAATCAGGTAAATTTCGAGGCGGAAATTTTTTTAAGGGGGTAGAATTGTAACATCCTAAAATTTGAGGTTCTGTATTTTGCACTATTTCATGCGTTAGACTAGCTATGTATGTTAGTTGGGTATGTTCGGGTGCCCTAAGAAGGCCTGGGGTCGAATTGGGCCCTGGTAAAATTTTGGTGTTTTGGCACTTAAGGGGGAGAAGGTAGTTGGCGTCAAGGCATAAGGGAAAATGTTGGTAAATTGCTAGCACAAGCTGGGCATGTGGCGTGAAATGGCATAGAGGAGAGCTTGGGTTCGAATCCCACCTGCGGCAACTCATTTAATTTATTTTGTGCTAAGCAGGCAAGGGTAGTAGAGTTCAGCTTAGACTCTGCAAGAGGAGTTGAAGACTCAGTCAAATAAATTTGAATGAGTGATGGAGAGAAGTTTGAGGAGAAAATCAAGGAGCAAATGATGGGATTGAGGTGAGAGAGAGTAGTGGCCGATTTTGGGGAAGTACATGGGGGAGAATTTCGGTCAAGAGGGGTCTTTTGGGTTAATAGTGCATTCGATTTTGGTGGGGGAAGTTAGTGCCAAAATTCTGAAACATTTTTTGTTGAACTTTTATGCGTTAAGAGTTTCTTTTCTTCTTGGCCATTTTGTGCATCTTTTCTTGCCAAAAATCGTGACCATTAAGGGACTTCTCCTCTTCATTTTTCTTCATCTTTTCTTTGGTGTTAGCCGAAACTTCCTTGCACCCCTATTCTCTTCTTCTTTCTTTCATCTTTATCGTACCATTTGTTTACCTTTGCATTACCATGAGCCGAATCTCTTTTCTCTTCTCTACATGATTGATCACCTTTCTTTTGGACCGAATCTGGTAAGTTTAAGTTCTTTCCCTTCTTCTCATTTTTCTCTTTTCTTTGGCCGAATGTATATCCCCACCATTTGTTGGTTTCGTTGCATCACTAACCGAAACTCCATCTCCCTTATTCTTTCTCCTTGTGACTTCCTCTTGTAGTGACTAAAAGGAGTTGGTCGAATCTCTCCTTCTCAGTCGACTTGTCTATTATCTAGCCGAATCTGTTTGTGCTCGATTCTCTTTTAATCAAGGCCGATTGTGCTTTGGAGCAAGCAATTCCCTTCTCTGTTTTCTAATCGTTTGGACTTCAGGAAGCAGTGGTAAGAGCCGAAACCCCTTGTGCCATTTTCACTGTAGTATTTTACTTATCGAGTTTTCCTCATGGATGCAAGTGATAATCAATCGAAGGGGGTATCGTTAGGGGAACCTAAAGGAAGTGGTCTCGTAACCCCTGCTCCCAAGTTTAAGCGTAGGGCGGTGTCAGCAGTTCGAGATTTCCTGTCGGGTTGTGGAAGGGAACCAACATCCGGTGCGAATAGGCAAATCGTGGTCGTTCGCGATAGTGAGGGTAAGCGTTGTGAATCGTTTGATTTAGATACGGATTGAGATCTCCCTTTTGTTAGTTAATTCTGTGATATGTTGGTATAGGTGACGGCGATCAGGAGGGTATAGTTCTCTACGTAATCAGGTGTGTAATCTCACACCGTAATCTTGTAGTTTCGTGATTCGCTGCAATGTTGGTAAAAACAAATCGTCGTCACTTGAAAGTCTAAAAACCGGAATATTGCATGGATTCGTATAATTCACGTAAACAACATCAGTTCTAAGATTCAGTAAAATCGGTGTTAGTAGGCTAAATTACCAAAATGCCCTTATTGCGCCGATTTACCAAAATGCCTTATTGGGCCGATTTACCATAATGCCCTTATTGGGCCGATTTACCAAAATGCCTTATTGGGCTGATTTACCATAATGCCCTTAACGGCCCGATTTACCAAAATGCCCTTAACGAGCCGATTTACCAAAATGCCTTTAATGGGCCGATTTACCAAAATGCCCTTAATGGGCCGATTTACCAAAATGCCCTTACTGGGTTGATTTACTAAAATGCCCTTAATGGGCCAACTCACCAAAATGCCTTACTAGGCTAATTAACCAAAATACCCTCGCTGGGTTGAATGCCTACTTTACACTTGTATTCACTGATATATATATATATATATATGTTCCATCTTATCATATTGCATGGGGCGAGGATTTGAATGAGGAGCAGTGTAGCCTGGTGGCATAGCCACAATTTATATATGTGTCTGCATAATTATGACTCTAGTGGCTCAGCCACAAGCAACCTATGTTTAGCAGCTTGACTGCATTTTGGTGTGAGAGGCGGGGTGGGTTGACTTGATCCCCACAGGTGTGATTGGCTGGTCGGGGGTGTGATTGGCTGGGCCTGAGCCCATATCTCATCTCTGCTATAACTATTATTATCACTTGTTTAAATTGGTGGTTTTTCTAAAGTTTTAATAACAGGTTTCCAAAATATCATGTTTTTGCGAATCTTCAAGTTCAATTTCCATAATAAAGGTAGTTTCAAGCTAATTATAACTTTTATAAAATGAACATTAAGTAAAATGGAGTTTTATAAACAATCAACGCAGCACGGAGTTTTCAAAAGTGATGCAATGTTTTCAACGAACGGTTAGTAGCTTTTTAACAAACCTTCTATGTGACACACTGAATCCGGTCATAACGTCTAGGCCGGGTGATAAACCGTAAAAATAACATATTTTAATCCCACATTTAGTATTGTTTTGGATGATTTAAGCCTCGATTTATGTAAAAAGGTACTTTTAATCCTTTCTTTTCATGTCTTATACCAGGAAAGCACCCGAGGATGAAAAGAACATAAAACGGGCCCAAAACGGAATAAATGGACCATATCACGAAATCCATACGGCCTGGACTTAAGCCCACATGGCTGTGCCTCATTAAAGAAGTTCAAACACGGCTTGAAGACTAGTCACACGGGCGTGTGACATGGCCGTGTCCCTGTCGTGGCAAAGAGCAATTTCATTCGGATTTGGATACTTTGGGGCGAAGAAACACAGTCCAAGAGCCTATATAAACCCCCTAAGTGTTACCTGAAAGAGGGCGGCTAGCTAGGCCAAGGAGCCAAGCCGAAAAGGTCAAAGTTGTGGGAATCACTCGAAGATAGCCAGTTGATCCATCTCAAGAAGCCGGAATTATACTCAAGACGGCGGATCTCTCCTTCATCTCCTTCTGAGATGTTTTCTTTATTTGTTATGAACTAAACCCTTCAGATACCTGAAGGGGATGAAACTTAGATGAATCTTGTTATTGTTTTCTGAACTATAAGATAAATACTTGATTTGTTCTTAATTATGTGCGCTTAATTCTTGTGTTAATGTTTCCGGGATATTGATTCAAGTCAGATGTTCTTAGGTGGAGGAGCAAAAGTCCCTGCTTAAGAATAGATCTAGCATAATTAAAGCGGAGTCGTTCGCGCGCCTAGAGATAGGGTGACGAGATTTTGCCGGATTAGGGTGAAACCTAATATGGGAATCCATAGATCGATTTACTGCTATTCTAGGGGGTTATTAATTAGAAAGAGATTTCAATTAATTAACCTAGGGTTAGACGTTATTCGCCTCGAGAGAGGGTTTAATATAAATCAGGGAATCCGATGGATCAAGTCAAGTGAATAAATCTTATGGTTTAGGGTTAAATAACAAGTGAAGTCTAGGTGGATTCTTCCTGAGGGTATCGTCTTAAATCAACCGAGTCTTTCTTCAAGTTATTTCTCAATTCATTCTTTTAGTCTTTGCGTCTTTAGCTTAATAGTAGTTAGATTAGATTTAAACAACTTCACTTATTTTAGGCTAGATAATAAAAAGAAAGTATTAGTACTTTTAGTTCTTTTGGGTTCGACAATCCGGTCTTGCCTAAGCTATACTACTGTTTGATAGGTACACTTGCCTTTAGTCGTTGTCAGAGTTAGTTTACAGGTTCGATCATTCTCTTTTTAAATTTTAAGACTCTAATTCTAGCGATCAAGTTTTTGGCGCCGTTGCCGGGGAACTAAAATATTAAGAAAACTCTATTTTTATTACTTTAGCCATTATTTTTATTTTTCGCAATTTACTTTTATTTTATTTTTAGGTTAAATTTTAACTTTTGCTAAATTATCTTTCTCTCTTTTCCAGCAGGTACCTCTAGTTTATGACTAGAAGGAACCCGAGAGGACCTTTAGTATACGACAGTGATATTGAAGCTACCGCTTAAAAAAATCGTAGAGAAATCAGGTGAGCCCTAAATTACACAGAGGAAAATCGAGAAGGCAGATCCAATCCTACTGAAGGGATGGACGAGAATAATCCAGAACCACATGACGTGGGAGAAAACAATGCTCCATGTACTATGTTTGATTATGTTAAACCGCATTTAATAGGAGTAGAATCGAGTATTGTTAGGCCTGCTATAGCTACTAATAATTTTGAATTAAAGCCTAACACAATACAAATAATTCAACAATTTGTTCAATTTGATGGTTTACAGGACGAAGACCCAAACACTCATATAGCTAATTTTTTAGAGCTATGTGATACCTTCAAAATAAATGGCATTTTTTATGATGCCATACGTCTTCGGTTATTTCCCTTTTCATTAAGAAATAAAGCCAAACAGTGTTAAACTCGTTACCACGAGGGTCAATCACTACATGGGAACAAATGACCAAAAATTTCTATTAAAATATTTCCCACCGGCCAAAACAGCCAAATTACAGAATGATATCTCTTCTTTTGTGCAGATGGATTTAGAGACATTATACGATGCATGGGGGAGATACAAGGATCTCTTGAGAAGGTGTCCGCACAATGGTTTACCCTTATGGCTACAAGTCCAAACCTTCTATAACGGTGTAAATCCCTCAACGAGGCAATTAATTGATTCAGCCACAGGTGGAACCCTGAACAACAGAACTCCTGAAGCAGCCTACGAGTTCATTGAAGAGATGCCACTGAATAACTATTAGTGGCAAGTTATAAGGACTAAACCGACAAAATCAGCCGGAGTTTACAACCTCGATGCAGTGACCATACTATCAACACAGACAGAGATGATGAATAAAAAACTTGATAGTTTGTGTTCTTCGCAGGCACACCGAGTCATGCAGTGCAACACAAGTGGAACTGTGGCGAATCCTGAGTACCCACCCTACCAACCGGGCACAGAGAGCGAACAGATGAACTATATAGGTAATAATTTTAGATCCAATAGTAATCCTTATAGTAATACTTACAATCCATGTTGGAGTAACCACCCAAATTTTTCATGGGGAGGTCAAGGAAATCAAAGACAACAACCTCCTCAAAATTTCCAAAATTAGCCATATCCGTAAGAGAAGAAGCCAAACCTTGAAGAAATGCTGACAAAATTCATAGCAGCCACAGAAAATCGTCTCCAAAATACTGAGAAAGCACTTAAAAGTCAACAAGCATCGGTTGAAGAGACCAAGAACCGAGTCGGGGAACTTACTAAGTCAGTTGGGGAACTCACTAAGTCAGCTGGACTACTTACTGAGATGATCTGTGAAATACGGGCAGAGATTTTTTCTAAAGAAACAGAACAGGTAAAAGCAGTTACACTAAGAAGTGAAAGGAGTTAGTCGAACCAAAGAAAAAAATACCACACGAAGATAACAACACAAAGGATGAGGGAGTTGAGACGTAAATCCAGTACGCAAAGAAAGTAAACCACCAATCCCATATCAAGCAAAGTTAAAGAAAGAATGATTAGATGCCCAATACGGTAAGTTTCTTAAACTTTTTAAACAAATACATATTAACTTACCTTTTGTTGAAGCCATTTCACAGATACCGACATACGCAAAATTCTTAAAGGAACTCCTGATGAATAAAAGGAAGCTTGAAGAAGTATCAACGATGGAACTTAATGAAGAATGCTCAGCCATCCTCCAAAACAAGTTACCAACCAAATCAAAAGACCCAGGAAGTTTTACTATTCCTTGTTTAATTGGTAGCCTAAATATTAAGAAGGCATTAGTTAATCTAGGTGCCAGTATTAATTTAATGCCTTACAAAATGTTTAAACAACTAGATCTTGGGGAACCAAAACCCACTAGAATGAGTATTCGGTTAGCTAATAGATCTATTAAATATCCTAGAGGAGTTATCGAAGATGTCTTGGTGAAAATTGATAAATTTATTTTCCCTGTTGATTTTGTCGTGTTAGACATGGATGAAGACATTGACGTTCCCTTAATTTTAGGGCGTCCTTTTTTAGCTACTGCTAGGGCTGTTATCGATGTAGGTAACGGTAAACTTGCATTAAGGATAAGCGACAAGGAAATTATTTTTCAAATTTATTATGCCATGAGATATTCTAGAGAACAAGATGATGCCTGTTATTTTGTTGAGACTACTGATCATATCATTCAAAACTCATTACACGAAATCATACATGATGACACGATGGAACTGTTCCTAACTCAAGAAGAGGGGGAAGGAGATGAAGATGACGAGTTGAATTTGAATACATCTTCATCTAGACAAATGGAAGAAGAAAGCATTAAAGTCAATGACGAACTGAAACAACAACCCTCCATTGATGAACCGCCCAATTTGGAATCGAAACAGTTGCCAAAACACTTAGAATACGCATTTCTTGGGGACAATTCTATGCTACCGGTAATTATCTCTTCAGAACTAAAACCCAAGGAAAAAGAGGAGTTGATACAGGTACTAAGAGAACATAAAAGGGCCATAGCTTGGAAAATTTCTAACATCAAGGGTATAAGCCCATCATTCTGCACCCACAAAATTTTAATGGAAGAGGAATACAAGCCGTGTGTGTAGCCTCAGAGACGGTTAAACCCCAACATGAAAGAAGTGGTCAAAGCCGAGGTAATTAAATTTCCAGATGCTGGAATAATTTATCCTATTTCTGAGAGTACTTGGGTAAGCCCTGTGCAGGTAGTTCCAAAGAAAGGAGGTACGCCTGTGGTGCCTAATGAAAGGAATGAGTTAATCCCTACAAGAACAGTTACAGGTTGGAGAGTCTGTATCTATAGAAAGTTGAATGATGCCACCAGAAAAGATCACTTCCCTTTACCCTTTATAGATCAAATGTTAGAAAGACTATCCGGGCATATGTACTATTGTTTCTTGGATGGACTCTCCGGCTACTTCCAAATTCCAATAGCTCCTGAAGATTAAGAGAAGACAACATTTACATGCCCATACGGTACGTTTCTTATTGTAGAATGCCTTTTGGATTATGTAATGCTCCTGCTACATTTCAGCGCTTCATGTTAGCAATCTTTGACGAACTTGTGGAGGACATTATGGAAGTATTTATGGATGATTTCTCAGTATTCGGTAATTCTTTCCATCTTTGCCTTGAAAATTTAAAACGAGTTCTAATGAGATGTGAGGAAACAAACCTTGTTTTGAATTGGGAAAATGTCACTTTATGGTTAGTGAAGGGATTGTATTAGGACATAAGATTTCTAGTAAAGGGATTGAGGTAGATAAAGCAAAGGTTGAAACCATAGAAAAGTTACCTCCCCCTAGTTCAGTTAAGGCTATTAGAAGCTTTTTAGGACATGCAGGGTTCTATAGAAGATTTATTAAAGATTTTTCTAAAATAGCTAAAACTTTAACAAAATTACTAGAAAAAGATGTTCCTTTCAATTTCAATCAGGAATGTTTAGATACATTTAATGTCTTTAAGGATAAATTAATAAATGCTCCGATTATAATTGCACCTGATTGGAATTTACCCTTTAAACTAATGTGTGATGCAAGTGATTTTGCAGTAGGTGTAGTTTTGGGACAACGAAGAGACAAGCACTTTCAGCCAATTTACTACGCTAGCTAAACATTAACACCCACACAAGAACACTACACCACCACAGAGAAAGAATTGCTAGCTGTAGTTTTTGCTTTTGACAAATTTAGGCAATATTTAATATTGCCTAAAGTTGTCATTTACACTGACCATTCAGCTCTTCGTTATCTTTTAACTAAATCTGATGCAAAACCTCGACTCATACGATGGATTTTACTTTTATAGGAATTTGATTTGGAAATACAAGATAAGAAGGGAGCTGAAAATCTTGCGGCAGATCACCTCTCCAGACTTGAGAATCCGCATATCGAAGAGCTTAATGAAAGTGAGATAAACGACTCGTTCCCCGAAGAACAACTCTTTTCTATAACACATTCTGAGGTACCATGGTTTGCAAATATCGTGAATTATTTAGCCGCTAACATCTTGCCAAAAAGACTAACACATCACCAAAAGAAGCGATTCTTTGCTGATGCGAAAAACTATTTTTGGGAAGATCCCTTTCTTTTCCGCATATGTGCAGATCAGGTAAATCGAAGATGCGTTACAAAGGCAGAAGCAAGCAAAATCCTGGATCATTGCCATTTAGGACCTTCAGGAGGACACTACAGTGGCGTTAAGACAGCACATAAAATACTCGAATCAGGTTTTTATTGGCCCACTCTATTTAATGATGCCAACAGGTATGTCGTTTCGTGTGATAAATGCCAAAGAACAGGTAATATTTCTAAACGTGATGAAATGCCTCAAACATATATGTTATCATGTGAAATATTTGATGTATGGGGTATTGATTTTATGGGACCATTTCCTAGTTCATTTGGAAATAAATACACCCTAGTGGTAGTTGATTAGATGTCAAAATGGGTGGAAGCCGAAGCTTTACCTACCAATGATGCTAGGGTAGTAGTTAAGTTTCTCAAGAAACTATTCTCTTGATTTGGAACACCTAGAGCTATCATTAGTGATAGGGGTACTCATTTCTGTAATACTTAATTTGAAAAAGTTCTAAAAAAATATGGAGTACACCACAGGATAGCTACCCCATATCACCCTCAAACCAGTGGGCAAGTTGAAGTAGCAAATCAAGAACTTAAGTGCATCCTAGAAAAAACGGTTGAATCGAATAGAAAAGATTGGACATTAGAAGTAGATGATGCCTTATGGGCCTATAGAACAACATTTAAAACCCCTCTAGGGACATCCCCATACAAACTTGTATACGGGAAAAGCTGTCATCTACCATTCGAGTTAGAACACAAAGCTTTTTAGGCCAAAAAGTTTTTAAATTTTGATTTTAAAACTATAGGAAAGAAAAGAATGATGCAGATGAATGAGTTAGATGAATGGAGAGCTGAAGCCTACGAAAACTCAAAACTATACAAGGAGGCAACAAAGCGACGCCATGATGCTCGTCTAAAGAAGTCGAAACAATTCGAAGTAGGGGACTTGGTCCTGCTATACAACTCAAGGCTTAAATTATTTCCTGGGAAGCTGAAATCAAGATGGTTAGGCCTATTCATGATCAAAACAATTTTTCCATATGACACAATCGAGGTAACTCACCCCACTAAAGGCACATTCAAGGTAAATGGTCACTGACTCAATTATAATGGTGCAGATTTTAGGGATATGAGAGAGGAGTTTCAGCTCTGTGAACATTCATTTAGAAATGAAAACAGGGTAAGTCTAGCTTAAGACTTTAAACAAGCGCTTCTTGGGAGGCAACCCGAGCACTAATTCACTAACATTTTACTTTTAAGCGTCTAACTCCATACCAATGAAGTGCAGGTTTAGGCCACACGGCCTTGCACACGGGCGTGCCCGTGGCCGTGTGGAAGCCAGGGGATGAAACACGAGCGTACCTATAGCCGTGCACGATAAAAGATGAAATTTTCCTAAACACGAGCAGAACACGGCCGTGCCTTACGACCATGTGAAGATACTGACTTACCAACCACAGGCAGAACATGCCCGTGCTTGACGACCGTGTGAAGATACTAACTTGTCGAACACGCCCGTTCTACATGATTGTGTGAATACGAACACGGGCGTGCCATAAACACCCACGACTGTGGCCAAATACCTGGACGCGGACAAAATTCAAAATCACAAAAAACATGGGCGCATAAAAATCCAGCACGGGCGTGGCCCCTGCCCGTGTTCTCAACCCTATTTAAGCAACTTAAACCGCTCACCCTCCCCAAAATCAACCCTAAACAATTCCTCAGCCCCTTTTCTCCCAACTCCGGCCACACCCACATCCTCAACTACCCTAAAAACCTCTCAACCTTCCTTTTTCTTTAAAAAACCTTACAAAACCGCACCCCACACCCACGCCACCGCCGTGCTGCAGTAGTCCACGGCCTCACCAAAGCCGTGCACCTACAGAACACCTCACAGCACCACCGTGCTCCGTCCGTGTCCAGCTGACTTGCACCATCACAACCCCTGGTTCCCTCAATTATTTCATTCTCTTAACTGACTATTTGATAAATTTTGTTTTGTTTTGCTTACAATGACTTTTATTTATTTTATTTATTTTTTAGTATTAGTTAGATTCTTTTTGAATAATCCATTACTTATTTCAATTTTTGCATGTTAGTTAGTTTGTTTTTCAATTTAAGTATTTTTTACTTTATTTTGCAAATCCATTGTTAAATTGAACAGTTTGTTTTGGATAGTTGTTAGATAGAATTAACTGCTCATAGTTTGAATAATTGTATTTAACCTTTAATATCCCGGGTCTAAATGTCAGTACTTGATACAAACATTACGTGAATATTAAGGTACAATGTCATCATCACGAGGGAAACGAACCACGGCCGCCCCCACCAAGAAAAGAAAAGGACCCGACTCGTCCTTAGCCAGTGCCTCTTCCGAAATACGACACCGCTTCCTCCAATTCTCTCAGGAAGCCCAGGAAGAACGATACAAGGCATTCCTGGAAAGACCACTCGGCACCGGAAGGTGCATTGACTGGGACGCCGTGGAATAGGTCAGGCTAGCAAACGACATTCGAGCACTCCTCTCGACCGACCCATGGGAACAATTCTTCTCCATCATCGAGCCCACATATTTAGAACTCACCCTCGAGTTTTGCACCACTTTCACCCTACAGACGGTGATGGCAAAATATGATGACCGGGGCATAGCTCAATTCAGGCTAGGAGGCACGGTACGTCGATTAAGCGTACCGCAATTTGGAACGGCACTTGGACTCTATACAGATGAGTTTATAGAGGAAAATACACTCTCCCAACTAAACCGCAAGTTCCACTGCATCCCCATCAACTGTTGGTGCAACTTAGCCGCCACCATAGGCATCTACGACCCCAGTCGCTCCAAGGCGACATCCCTTCCCCCATATCTGAGGTACATTCACGCCATTCTTGTTCACACTATCACGGGGCAACGAGAGAGCACTGGCGTGGTGAATACGCACGATGTTTACTACTTATCGTGCATGGCGAACGGGCACATTTTTAACCTTGCATACTTCATAGCCGGTGCAATTCAACACCAGACAGAGCCACAATGGAAGGGGATTTTATCGATGGAGCCGTACATCACACGATTGGCTCGACACTTTGGTCTTCTCAACACAGACGCAGAAACCTCCTCACTCACATTAATGGGCCAGATGGTACCTCAGGGCATCCAGACGATGCTACATATGAGGATGATTAAATATCATCGTGGGACTGACCCTCCTTAGTACCGATTAGCCATCCCCACAAACGAGGAGGAGCCCGAGGACATCACTGATGATGTCCCACCACCATCACAAGAGGCACCAGACCCGAACCAGCGGCCATCCCATGCAGCAGCTTCACGGTCGGATATCTCTGCACGCCTCACCCAGTTTGAGCAGTACTGTACCCAGCAGTTCACTGACACCGCTCGACGTCTTGATGGGATTGAGGCCACCCTCCAGCAGTTATGCCATCACTTCAATATCTCATCACCGACACCACCACAGGACCCGGCCGATGATGAGGACCTCTGAGTCCTTTTATCTAGTTTTTCTTTTCCTTATTTTAAAATTTTACTTTTATTTTCCATTTATTTTAATTTCTATTTATCTTAGTTTGAACTTTTTGCAAACTTTTATCATGATTATCATTCACATCTAACCTTCGAGTATTCCTAACATATATTTATTTAAATACGCCTCAAAGATTTCTAACTGGTGACTTCGCAGTATCAAATGAACACTCCATATAAACAAACAAATCACTAGGAGTAATTCACTACTACATAAGTCATCCGTAACCACGACCTCTGCCAATCCAAGGAGATCATCCATAAATTCAGGAAGTGTTACTTTCTCCCCTCTCTTTTGATTCTATTTTAATTGATATTATCTATCTTTGTACATGAAGGGCAATGTACATCTTAAGTGTGGGGGGTAAAAGTGTCTAACTTTTTGCATTATTCTCAAATCACTGAATTTAGTCTTGTTTTAAGTAATTTCCTCATATTACTAATTAGGATGAAATTTCTGATGGTTTATGATTTTTATTGATATGTTTTAGATTAAGTCATAGTTAATTGTGCATTGATGATTAAATTAGAAGAATATTAGAGAATCAAGCATCATAAGTCTATTTTTCAAAATTAAAATCCTTGCTAGGTTGTCGAGCTGAATCTAAATATTATCTGGAAGTTTGAAATTTACAAGGTTGATGTCAAAATACCCATAATTTTTGTGAGATTTTGAGCCTATTAGAGCATATATTCTTTTCCATGCTCACTTTATTGATTATGAGTGTGTCAACTATGAACTGTTATTTTAGAACTTGCCTCGATTATACATGTTGAGACCACGCCTATGATTTGATATACAGAGATGATAAAGGCACCTAGATTTTAACCCACTCACTCCACTAAATAGCCTACCTCCATAATTAACCCATAGTGAACCACGTTGATCCTAACAACCCTTTTTATTGACTCACCCACTAATAACCAAAAAACCCTTTGTATTTGTTATCAGCATTCCTTTTGACTACCCTCATATCGAGATTTGATTTGATGAGTTTCCTAGCTGTTAGTTTTATTTTAAGTAATAGATTCATTCCTTATTATGTAATATTTGATTTGTTTTAAAAAAACAAAGTATATTCAGTATTAGTCCTAATAAGCGAGCTTACATGTTGAAATCCCACATCTTGAGGAAAAAGCTTGTATTATTAGTTGATGTAATTATTTAGGATTAGTTCATTTTTTCTAAGTTAGGCAATTTGTCAGGTCAGTCGCGATCTAACCTTTTAATTCAGCCTATATCCATACCCTTAACCGAAGCCCCGTTACAACCCTAATAAAGACCTTTTGATTTGTGTATCATCTCATATTACAGTGGTGGAAATTTGATTTTCAGGCAAGCCTATGGGATTAACTTTTTAGGTTCGACTTTTGAGAGCTTAATTTTGAACCTTAAACACCTCGAGTGATTTGAGTGAATCTTTAGTGAGGATGTCAATCCTTGACAATTTTGAATCAAAGGGAATTATTTAGATAAGGGGAGACACCTACGTTTTTATGCTACAAATGTATGACTTTGACTGTTTGAATCTTTAGGACTCTTCGAGTTAGATCATCCATGTATAAATTATCTATGAATTATGATGAGACATTGTTGATAGGAATTATGAATCATGGAAAGTTTGTTTTAATTGTAAGGTGAGAATTTTGCTTGAGGACAAGCAAAAGCTTAAGTGTGGGGGTATTTGATAAACCGTAAAAATAACATATTTTAATCCCACATTCAGTATGCTTTTGGATGATTTAAGCCTTGATTTATGTAAAAAGGTGCTTTTAATCCTTTCTTTTAATGTCTTATACCCAGGAAAGCACCCGAGGATGAAAAGAACATAAAACGGGCCCAAAATGAAATAAATGGGCCATATCACGAAATCCACACGGCCCGGACTTAAGCCCACACGGCCGTGCTGCATTGATCATCTAGAATACGGCCTTACCCCCGATTCACATGGTCGTGCCTCATTAAAAAAGTCTGAACACGGCTTGAAGACTAGTCACACGGGCGTGTGACATGGCCGTATCCCTGTCGTGGCAAAGAGAAATTTCATTTGGATTTGGATACTTTGGGGTGAAGAAAAACATTCCAAGAGCCTATATAAACCCCCTAAGTGTTACCTGAAGGAGGGCGGTTAGCTAGGCCAAGGAGCCAAGCCGAAAAGGTCAAAGTTGTGGGAATCACTCGAAGATAGCCAGTTGATCCATCTCAAGAAGCCGGAATTATACTCAAGACGACAGATCTCTCCTTCAATTCCTTCAGGGAGTTTTAGGGATTTCTTATGTTTTGTTTTATCTTTTCTTCTGAGATGTTTTCTTTATTTGTTATGAACTAAACCCTTCAGATACCTAAATGGGATAAAACTTAGATGAATCTTGTTATTGTTTTCTGAACTATAAGATAAATACTTGATTTGTTCTTATTTATGTGCGCTTAATTATTGTGTTAATGTTTCCGAGATATTGATTCAAGTCAGATGTTCTTAGGTGGAGGAGCAAAAGTCCCTGCTTAAGAATAGATCTAGCATAATTAAAGCGGAGTCGTTCGCGCGCCTAGAGATAGGGTGACGAGATTTTGCCGGATTAGGGTGAAACCTAATATGGGAATCCATAGATCGATTTACTGCTATTCTAGGGGGTTATTAATTAGAAAGAGATTTCAATTAATTAACCTAAGGTTAGACGTTATTCACCTCGAGAGAGGGTTTAATATAAATCAGGGAATCCTATGGATCAAGTCAAGTGAATAAATCATATGGTTCAGAGTTAAATAACAAGTGAAGTCTAGTTGGATTCTTCCTGAGGGTATCGTCTTAAATCAACTGAGTCTTTCTTCAAGTTATTTCCTAATTCATTCTTTTTATCTTTGCGTCTTTAGCTTAGTAGTAGTTATATTAGATTTAAACAACTTCACTTATTTTAGGCTAGATAATAAAAAGAAAGTATTAGTACTTTTAATTCCTATGGGTTCGACAATTCGGTCTTGCCTAAGCTATACTACTGTTCGATAGGTACACTTGCCTTTAGTCATTGTCAGAGTTAGTTTGCAGGTTCGATCATTCTCTTTATAAATTTTAAGACTCTGATTCCAGCGATCACCGGGTTTGGGGTGTTACAGTGCACTTGCCTCAAATCGTTGTCATAGTTAGTTTCCAGGTTCGATCATTCTTTATATAAATTTTAAGACTCTGACAGACACGATCAATCATCACCGTCAGACCATTGACAACCTCCTACTTCTGGACCACCGTCAGTCTACTACTAGTTTGGTTGGGTTGGGTTTGCGTCGTCTCAATTTTCCTGGATGCATCTCAGTTCTTCAAGTTTCATCAAAAAAATATAGGATACATAGGTCCTATGTTCGTTTCCGGCTCACATAATTTATTCTTAGATAATAAAAATAAATCATGCGTTGATATAATAGTCCATGATCTAATGATACATACCATAAAATTAATAATAATTACATTTAATTTTTTAAGACTCACAACTTTGGCAAACTTACTTTATCATACATAATAGTAAAAGAATAATATACATTCATTCACATACATTCCCCTAAACATGCATATAATTACAAGAATGTCACATCTTATCAAAATTAATCACACATAAAGAAGAGAGAAAATTTCGATATTGGTTTATACTATAAACATAACACAACCTAGATCTGATACCAATTGTTAGAAAAAATCCGGTTCAAAAACGGTTTTATTGCACAATGAAAAATTAAAATTTTGAAAATAGAGCTGATTTGTGATATTTATAGCAATAAAACCTTTACCAAAATTGTACGTGTTTTTGGCTAAACAGATCCTTGTCATTCATGGCTTTCAACCAAACGACCTTCTCCACTATTCTCGTACAACGAATTGCTTCGAATGTGGGCTCGAACGAATTTGAATCAAACACAGAACTAAAATTTATTTACTTTACTTTCATTGGGAAAGTAAATTTCTCTATTGAATAGAAACTGGTAGAATTGTTATTTTAGAAAATAGAATTTATAATTAGAAAATAAATTCTCACTATTTTTCGGGCAGAATAACAATACATCGAAGTTGTATATTTAGCTCTACCGGTGCCATCTATTTATAGAGAGAAGTGAAATCCTTGTTGAATTAGTAGAAGTCTATTTCAATAGAAAAACAAAATCTTAATCTAACTAGGAGAGAGAGGAGCAACAACCCGATTTAAATATACTAGGGTATGTCATCCCTAGTATTAGCATGAGGAGCTTTTGGGCCTCTTCCTCATCGGGTTAAATTATAAGTACTTCATGAAATTTTAACTAGTACTTTATAATTCAATCCAACCCAATACATGTTTTTCTATTTTTCAAAATAAACATTATAAACCAATTTAAATAAATAAATAAATATTCCAATTAAATTATTTTCTCAACCCAATTCTAATTCCGTTAAGATCATGACAACTTTACTGTAAAAGAATATATGAGAAAATATATTTAATATTTATACATTCAACGAATTCACTAGGACTAATTAATTTAATTCGATTTTCAAACTTCAATTAATTAATTAATTAATAATTCGAAAAACCATAAATTAATTTTTTAGGTTATTTCCATTTAGAGAGAAAACCACATTCATTTCCAAATGTTTCCCATTTCTCCAACTTTATCATTTCTATTCATTTGATTTAACATGCAATTCATTTCTAGTTTCAACAAGCTAGAAGAGAGACTAATTTGACATATATAATTAGAGCTCAAATGGTTTATAATGAAGTCTCAACTTTTCACCTATTAATTATAAACTCATTTAGTCATGAAATCATTCCATTATAGTATCATGACTCAGCTCTCCTTAATGACATACTATTACGAAAGCAACTCGACCAATACTCGTCCAATGACCTTGTCATAAGTGTGTTACCCTTATATGATATCCTTAATCTCTTTGGGATAAATCCACTCTCCCAATATGATTTTATTTTATTTCATAGTAACCATTATATCTTCATTCATGAAAAGTCAATTATTATAAATAGTAGTCAAGTCACTCATCACAAAGACGAATGACCCATGACCACATTTACTTTTCATCAATCATGTAATGCAAATGAGAGGATGTCATTTACTTAAGATATCATTTAGTCATGAACACATCAACTTTCAGTTCCTTATATATTTGAACTTAGGATTTTACTTACATCAACGTATACGAGTCACGCATACATAGTCCATCATCCACTTAGGATTAAGGTATGCCACACTATGAACGTCACAAGTAAATAAACCCATAAAAAGATTTAGGATTTATTATTCTTGGGTCCAATCTGTTGTACTATCAGTCCAGTCAGTTACATCTATGTCTTTATCTTCTGGGAGTCATTTGCTCCGATACCCAAGACAAGACATCTTCCCAATTGGACTTGATAGACAGAATACTAGCCTTTCAATCAGTTTGCACATTTTCAATTAGATTAAGGACATGTTTAGGTTCATTTACTAATATAAGTTGTGTTTTCGTATTACGATCTAACCATGTAATACCACATAGTATTAGCTTAAACATTAGACAACCAGTGAGCTAATATTTGCTTCTATTTTGCTTTACATGCAAAAACAATGTGAGGATAATATAAAAAAGATATTAATGTAATTCATGAATAATTATAGTAAACCAATCTGTTCAAAAAAAATACAAGTGTACATAGACGAAAGTACTACATTTAGGGAACCAAATCCAACAATTGCTTCTTATTCAAACTCGATTTTCCTTTCTTCATGGAGTTGCATAATTTTTTCTTTCAAATGAAGTATTTCTCGAAAGGATGACTAATGAACATATGGTATTTGCAATAGCTAAGATCATCTACTCGATCGACTTTTTTTGGTCACTTAATTCTTAGCAACCGAATTAACCTAGAATTTAAAAGATCTTCAAGTATGCTTGGAACATCAACATAAAGGAAATGATACTTCCTTTTTCGCCTTTCCATTAGAATGAATTTTTCTTTACCTTTAAACTGAGCAGAAATGGTTTCACATTCATAGCCATAAACTAATTGACATTTTCATCATCAACTATAGTTTTGCCCTCGTTATGGATTACTTGCTCAGGAGGCACTTGATTTGTAGCAATATTCTATTTTGTGAGCTCGAGTAGCTAATTCTTCAAAGGACTTTGGCTTGATGCCTTTAAGAATATAGATCAAGCCCTATTTCATGCCTTGTATGCACATGTCGATGATAAATAATTCTGGCAATTTCCTTTTACATTTTAGACTTAGATTTCTCTAGCGGTGGATGCGATCAATGACTGACTCACTTTTATGTTGTTTTGAACTTGTGAGCTCGATCATGCTGACAATGCGATGAGTGTTATAGTCTATTAAGAAATTGTTACTCAAGTTATTCTTAGTTTTCAATCATTTCACTCAAGGTCAATCTACCAATTGAAACCATTTACTTTCAATGAATGAATGAACTACTTCACCATGAGATCTCCATCAATTTGAACGCTATTACAAGTTTCCACGATGTGAGCAAAATGTTGACGTGGATTCCCTTTGCCATCAAACTATTGGAATTTTAGAGGTTGATAACTTTTAAGAATCTTGAAATGATCAATCCTTTGGGTGTATGACATTGTGTATGTATATGAAGGTGGAGCAACACTTTTGACTTGATCTTTGATGGCTTTTTTGATGAGCTCTTTGAGTTGGTCTGAAGAAACACTTTGAAGTCCTTCTTCAACAACTTTATTTTTACAAACTTCTTGAAAAGGTTGTCCTTGACTTTTGTTTATTGAAGTTTGGTTACTTCTTCTTAGATGTTTGATTTGAGCCATCATAAAAGCGATTTGATCATCTATTCCTTTGCTGCTTGTAATAAGACTCTTCATCGTTTTTACTAAAGATTACATTTGTTCTTCCAAGGATGTGGCACTAGTTTTCATGACATTCATCACTCAAAAATTTTTTTTTGGGGGAGATCTTGGAACAAAAGTATTGCTTTGTTAATTGAGCTACGCTTGATCTATGAACAAAAACTTCTTCTATGTCATGACTTGGTGAAAAATAATCATAAAGTGGATTCTCACTAAGCATCAAAGAATTTTGACTAAATAACTCAATAATTGCTTTCATTTTGTACTTAGTGCCATAGGGATGAACAAGGACAATTGTGCTTGTCAATGAAGTTAAACGAGTAATAGGGTTAGCTTAAGTAGGCTTACGAGCTAGTTTGTTGATGATGATCTTCTTAGATGTCATTGTAACTTTGAACTTTGACTTTTGGAGAGAAGATATGAAAGGAAGAGATTGTCCCACCGAGCATGCCAGAACTCAGTGTGTACATATTTTGAGTCGTAAATTGACTAGAAAATTTGGAGTCATATATGTTATTTATGAACTTTGAAAAGAGTAAAATCTCTAGATTTCTTGATTACAAAGAAAACTCCTCTGGTTCTTCTCTTAGATGAAGCTTCTACCCAAGGCTCGTTTAGACTTGATCGGGGAATGACGTTGTTTGCTTTAAGGCTTATTAATATTTTATCTTAAAATTGAGTTTAGTGATTAGTGCTAAAAGTAACATATTTTAATCTTATTATTAATGCATTTTGGGTGATTATTCATTATTAATTGTGAATTTTATGTTCATAATCATTTTAATTCATTTTTTAATGCTTAATAGAGCAATTGGGAGCAAAAAATGAGTAAAAATAAAAAAATCGGAGCAAGCTCAAGAGCCACACGGGATGACACATTCCACACAACTTGACCACATTGTTGTCTGTGTAACAGCCCGATTTAGGGGCTAGTCGGAACAGTAATCTCGGGATGTAACATCCTGAAATAGGGGCTATTAGGTTTGAATTGTTTTGCATGTGTATGGCTTGATTGTGCATTAATTAAGGTGTTTTAAGATCTAGATATAAGCCAAGGGTAGGCCCGAGCTGTAGGAAAATTTTTTGTTTTAAGTGTTAGTTAAAGGGAGCTAAGGGAGCTAGGCCTTAAGGGAATTAATGTGGAGGTTAAGACACAAGTAACCAGTTGGCAAAGTGGCAAGGGAGGCGCCACTTAGGGTCTTGGAAATTGACGCCACAAGCAGTGTGAGGGGGGCTTAGGTTCGAATCACATGGATGACAATAAGGTGACTTTTATTTTTGCATTTGTATGGCATGTGTTGGTCAAAATTTACTTATGGTAAGGATGGACTTTGTTATTTATGGATAGTAAACTAAAGGAAAAAGGCAAGTGTTAACTTAAGGAATGAAATCCTAAGCTTTTGGTATGATAAAGGGACATAAGGCATGGATTAAGGAATGAGGTTTGGAAACTTTTTAATTGCATTTTGTCCATGAACATGGACAGTTTTATGGACTAGGGGGGTGGCCGAATTTTTGTGGTATATTTTGGTAAGGATGAGTGGTTAGGTGTTTTTCCCATTTGGTCATTTTTTTTGTATTTTTCCAAACACCTTTTCTTTTGTAGCCGAAATTGCATAGGGAGGTTTAGGCATTTTCTTGTGCGATTTCTTTTCCCGAAAGCTTCTGTGTTCTTTTTCTTTTGAGACCGTAAACCAAATAAGTGACCTCTTGTGCACCTCTTTCGCTTTTGCTCATCTTTTGATATTTCTTTTCTTTCTTAATTTTCTTTGTGCCGAAAATGTGTTTCACTCATCTCATTCAACTTGTTTCTTTTTCTTTTCTCTTCTATTGACCAAATCTGAAATTGTGAGTACCTATTCTTTTTCTTTTCTTCCCTTTTGCTATTCACTTTCAAAAGCCGAAATATTTCTTGTGTTAGCCGAACCTCTATTGAACCTCTCAACCATTTCTTTTATTCACTTCTTTTCTTCAAAGCCGAAAGTACCATAGGCTGGAATCTGCTCCAATTGTTTCACAATAGTGTGTAAGAGTTTTCTTCTAATCATTTTCTTCTATCTCTTTTGATTGCCGAAAGTCAAGAAGTCTAACTCCATTTTCTTGTTATGGCCGAATCTATGAAAGGTGATATCGGGATTTTTATAGGCTAACGTTAGAAGAGTAGAGATCTTTCGGGATTGGAGTGATCAAGGTAAGCAAGGATTATTGTGGGGCCGAAGGCCATTTCATGTGTTCTTTTGGGTTGAAGCCAATTCTAACATAAGGTTGTGTAGGAGGATTTCGGCAAGTTTCGGGTGCAAATCGTTTAGGTTTTGGGTTTTGGGATTTAGTCGACTGTGCCGAAAAAGGTGTGTAGTTAACACACTGATCTCCTGTTGTTTGTGTGTTGCTATGAATATATATATGTATACATATAATATGTGTATGATAGCCGGAAATAATGGCTGAGATGGTGGCTACCCATGGTGGGTATTCGGTTAACCAGGTCAGTTTTATGATATTATTTTACCATGGTATATGTGTGGAATTGTGGTAAGCATGTGATGTATGCTCATCGAAATTTTACTGTTATTTGGCCATGATACTGACATATGCATAGGGATTGGGATATGATTATTGAAGGACAGGGTGTACATTTATGTACGTGGTTTAGTGATGGCTACGAGCCTCACGTGGATTGATGATTGGCTCTGTGCCTCATCGTGGTTGGTATCAGCTTTGTGCCATATCGTGGTCGGTGATGGCTATGTGCCTCATCGTGATTTGATGTTAGCTACGAGCTACATCGTGGATTGACGTTGACTAAGGTCGCGTTGTGGAATATACTGTGATTTATTTCACGTGGACCAGTGGCTTGACCACTTGGTGGATGGCATTACTTACCAAATTGGTGTGTAGAGGTTGGAGGGTTGATTTAGTAATCCCCTGGTGTGTGGTGGCTGGATACGGAGGTGTGTAGAGGATGGACCCTAGGCTGGGTTGGGTGCATTTTGCATTATTACTTGATATGTGGATTGGTGTGGTTTGGGCTAAGCCCATGTGTGGAAATCTGTGGACAAATTACACACTGAGTCGGTTTGACTCACCCAATTTTTTTCAAAACAACGCAGGTGATACATGATGCTTGGACTGGGCTGGAGCTGATACGAGGTGGCCATGCAGAAGATGTTTTTAATTATTTCATGCACTTTATATTTTTAGTACTTTGGGATAAATATTTATTGTAATAAGGCCACTTAAAGTATTAGGGAATTTTTATTGTGTTTGGCTTGAATTGACGATCGAGATAATATCTGGGAATGTTTTATTTTAGAAAGCGATTTACATCATCAAAACTTATATTAAAGTTTTAATTCGGAAATTTGTAACAACGCAAATTTTACTTAAAATTTTAAATATACAATGTTTTTATAAATGACAGAAAATTTTTTATGTTTTCACCCTTATGACAAATTCTTTTCAAACTTTTTCCTCAGTAGCATTCTAGATTTGGCCGTAGCATTTGGACCGGGTTTGGGGTGTTACAATTTGGTATCAGAGCCCGATTCAAAACTCGGCTTTGAGGGTTTTGGGTCCAAAAACATTTTTCAAAAATGGGCTTTTCAAAAACATAGACTTTCATGAACTATTTCAGGTTTGTTCTGGCATGGCACCTGTATCTCCGGCCCGAAGTCCACCAGGTAAGTACCCCTAACTACTGAAGTAATTGGTATGTGAAATTTTATGGGCATTATGGGATCGTAGATTAGTAGACTAGGAGCTATTGAACCCTAGGACTAGTTTACTCCAACACAAAATACATAAGACTTAAGTACAACCAAACAAACCTGTAAGTAAGTCGCCGAGTCAGGGTGTGGCAACAGTTGTGCGCATGTCTAGGATTGGATTCAGTGGGAGCTTGGTATTTAAGCAGTCCTAGTGACTCACCTCCTCTTCACTCGAATCTTACCTGGTGCGTAGCGGCGGTTCACCCTAACCAAGAGGACTTATTCACCGGCTTAACCGATAATTAAAACCCGAAAGGGACCAGCTACACTGTTTTGTAAAAACTACCTTAAATTTTGAAATGACCAATATATCCCGGTTTGAAAAAAAATTTACTAAATTACCCCTGATTTACAAAATTTCCGAAATAACCCCGATTTCTGAAATTTCTGCAATACCTTTGATTTGGAAAAAAAATTTCAAAATACCCTCGAGTTTTGAAAATTTCGGAATGCCTTTGATTTATTAAGATTTTTGAATTGATCCCAATTTATTACTAAAATACCCCTATAAGATGAATTACGAAAATACCCCTGGGTTGGGAACGGATAAAATGCCCAAAGTAGTGCAGTGGATGTTGTGGATGAATGAATGTGACTCTCTGAATTAGGGTAGTAAACTTGAGATGAAAACTGTGGTTGATCGAAAGAACTTCTACTAAAAACTTCTTTACATAAAATTGTTCGCGGATAATCAGTGGAACAAAAGACTAATGCATAAAATTTCTTAAATCAGATTAAATCGTGATAGTAGACATGAGTTCTAGGGGACGTGGTCGTCGTGGGCGCGGTAGAGGTAGGATGGCTGTGTCGAAACCAGTTGGGTCTGGTCAGGGTTCCAAAAATGAAGCACCGCCACCGGCTGTAGGGGCAGAATTTCAAGAGCAAACCGGAGGAGATGACGCAGTATCGCAGGCTATGCTACGAGTTTTAGAGCGAGTAGCGGGAGCTAGTATGGGTAATGGGGCTCGAAAGTTAGTAGCTGAGAGATTAGATCCAACGGAGTCGAGGTTTTTAGGGGAGTATTTGGGGTAGCTCCGAATGTAGCGGAGTACTGGTTAGAGGCAGTCGAGAGGATCATGGACGATTTGGACTGCACTGCTGAGGAAAAGCTGAAAGGTGTTGTTTCGCTGCTTCGAGATGAGGCCTATCAGTGGTGGCTCACTGTCAAGGAGAGTATCCCTACGGATCGAGTGGATTGGGGGTATTTTAAGGTTAAGTTTGATGGGAAATACGTTGGAGCTAGCTATATCGACTCTCAGAGAAAGCCGTTTTTGAATTTAGTGCAAGGAAATAAGTCGGTAGCTGAGTATGAAGCGGGGTTGCTACGGTTAAGTCGGTATGCTAGAGGGATTGTAGCTACTGATTACGAGCGGTGTGTTAGATTTGAGGATGGGTTGCGAGATGAGCTACGAGTGTTGATAGCGCCGCATCGGGAGAGAGACTTTGCAGTCTTAGTGGAGAGAGCTCGGATAGCTGAGGAAGTCAAGAGGGCCGAGAGGTAGAATAGAGATAGGGATAAGAACCGGGATAAGAGGAGTTATGGATCGTCAGAATCATCTGGGAATTTTCTGAAAAGACCAAGGATTGAGAATTCTGTACGTGCACCTGTACCAATTTCTGGGAATCGGAGTCGTCTATGTGATCAGTGTGGGAGAGCTCATGCAGGAGAGTGCTGGGGAAATAGCAAGGAATGTATCCGGTGTGGGTCTAAGGCTCAATTGGTTAGAAATTGTCCTCAGGAGATGGATAGGGCTCGGACAGTAGGCCAAGGTTATGTGCAGCCGGGCAGAGGTGGTCAGCAGGCGACAAGGGGTCGTGGTCCGAATCATGGAGGGAATGGTTCTGGCCGAGGTCGTGGAGCATCAGGCAGAAGTGCTGAGGGTGTAGATGCGAGACAGCCAGGGTTAGTTTATGCAGTCAGGCGTCGCGAGGAGGAAGATGTGCCAGATGTGATAACGGGTACGTTCCTTATTTCCGGAATACCCTTTATTGCCTTGTTAGATATAGGGTCAACTCATTCCTGTATTGCTAGTGAAGTATTTAGAACTTTGAGTGTGAACTTTGAGACTGTACATAGAAAGTATGTTAGTTTTAATAAGATCAGAGTGCGCAGCAAGAGCGTAGCGTGGTGAGTTAGGATGCACGACTGTTAGTTAGTTGGAAATTTCGAGGACGAAATTTCTTTAAGGAGGGTAGAATTGTAACATCCTGAAATAGGGGCTATTAGGTTTGAATTGTTTTGCATGTGTATGGCTTGATTGTGCATTAATTAAGGTGTTTTAAGATCTAGATATAAGCCAAGGGTAGGCCCGAGCTGTAGGAAAATTTTTTGTTTTAAGTGTTAGTTAAAGGGAGCTAAGGGAGCTAGGCCTTAAGGGAATTAATGTGGAGGTTAAGACACAAGTAACCAGTTGGCAAAGTGGCAAGGGAGGCGCCACTTAGGGTCTTGGAAAGTGACGCCACAAGCAGTGTGAGAGGGGCTTATGTTCGAATCCCATGGATGGCAATAAGGTGACTTTTATTTTTGCATTTGTATGGCATGTGTTGGTCAAAATTTACTTATGGTAAGGATGGACTTTGTTATTTATGGATAGTAGACTAAAGGAAAAAGGCAAGTGTTAACTTAAGGAATGAAATCCTAAGCTTTTGGTATGATAAGGGGACATAAGGCATGGATTAAGGGATGAGGTTTGGAAACTTTTTAATGGCATTTTGTCCATGAACATGGACGGTTTTATGGACTAGGGGGGTGGCCGAATTTTTGTGGTATATTTTGGTAAGGATTAGTGGTTAGGTGTTTTTCCCATTTGGTCATTTTTTTTTTGTATTTTTCCAAACACCTTTTCTTTTGTAGTCGAAATTGCATAGGGAGGTTTAGGCATTTTCTTGTGCGATTTCTTTTCTCGAAAGCTTTTGTGTTCTTTTTCTTTTGAGATCGTAAACCAAATAAGTGACCTCTCGTGCACCTCTTTCTCTTTTGATCATCTTTTGATATTTCTTTTCTTTCTTAATTTTCTTTGTGCCGAAAATGTGTTTCACTCATCTCATTCAACTTGTTTCTTTTTCTTTTCTCTTCTATTGACCAAAGCCGAAATTGTGAGTACCTATTCTTTTTCTTTTCTTCCCTTTTGCTATTCACTTTCAAAAGCCGAAATATTTCTTGTGTTAGTCGAACCTCTATTGAACCTCTCAACCATTTCTTTTATTCACTTCTTTTCTTCAAAGCCGAAAGTACCATAGGCTGGAATCTGCTCCAATCGTTTCACAATAGTGTGTAAGAGTTCTCTTCTAATCGTTTTCTTCTATCTCTTTTGATTGCCGAAAGTCAAGAAGTCTAACTCCATTTTCTTGTTATGGCCGAATCTATGAAAGGTGATATCGGGATTTCTGTAAGCTAACGTTAGAAGAGTAGAGATCTTTCGGGATTGGAGTGATCAAGGTAAGCAAGGATTATTGTGGGGCCGAAGGCCATTTCATGTGTTCTTTTGGGTTGAAGCCGATTCTAACATAAGGTTGTGTAGGAGGATTTCGGCAAGTTTCGGGTGCAAATCGTTTAGGCTTTGGGTTGTGGGATTTAGTCGACTGTGCCGAAAAAGGTGTGTAGTTGTCACACTGATCTCCTGTTGTTTGTGTGTTGCTATGAATATATATATATATGTATACGTATGATATGTGTATGATAGCCGGAAATAATGGCTGAGATGGTGGCTACCCATGGTGGGTATTCGGTTAACCAGGTCAGTTTTATGATATTATTTTACCAAGGTATATATGTGCAGTTGTGGTAAGCATGTGATGTATGCTCATCGGAATTTTACTGTTATTTGGCCATGATACTGACATATGCATAGGGATTGGGATATGATTATTGAAGGACAGGGTGTACATTTATGTACGTGGTTTAGTGATGGCTACGAGCCTCACGTGGATTGATGATCGGCTCTGTGCCTCATCGTGGTTGGTATCGACTTTGTGCCATATCGTGGTTGGTGATGGCTATGTGCCTCATCGTGATTTGATGTTAGCTACGAGCTACATCGTGGATTGACGTTGACTGAGGTCGCGTTGTGGAATATACTGTGATTTATTTCACGTGGACCAGTGGCTTGACCACTTGGTGGATGGCATTGCTTGCCAAATTGGTGTGTAGAGGTTGGAGGGTTGATTTAGTAATCCCCTGGTGTGTGGTGGCTGGATACAGGGGTGTGTAGAGGATGGACCCTAGGCTGGGTTGGGTGCATTTTGCATTATTATTTGAAATGTGGATTGGTGTGGTTTGGGCTAAGCCCATGTGTGGAAATCTGTGGACTAATTACACACTGAGTCGGTTTGACTCACCCAATTTTTTTTCAAAACAACGCAGGTGATACATGATGCTTGGACCGGGCTGGAGCTGATACGAGGTGGCCATGCAGAAGATGTTTTTAATTATTTCATGCACTTTATAGTTTTAGTACTTTGGAATAAATATTTATTGTAATAAGGCCACTTAAAGTATTAGGGAATTTTTATTGTGTTTGGCTTGAATTGACGATCGAGATAATATCTGGGAATGTTTTATTTTAGAAAGCGATTTACATCATCAAAACTTATATTAAAGTTTTAATTCGGAAATTTGTAACAACGCACATTTTACTTAAAATTTTAAATATACAATGTTTTTATAAATGACAAAATTTTTTATGTTTTCACCCTTATGACAAATTCTTTTCAAACTTTTTCCTCAGTAGCATTCTAGATTCGGCCGTAGCATTTGGGCCGGGTTTGGGGTGTTACACGGGATCACTAATCCGAGATTAGAGAAATTTATTTTCATGTCATTTTATGAGTCAGAGCATGATTGTATAAGTACATGAGATTTTGGTGCTTTAATTTTAGCGATTTCTTGTTTAATCACGAAAAAGGACTAAATCGCATAAAGTGCAAAAATTCGATTCTATAAGCTAAAGGTACCAAATAGCCATATATTGTTAAATTGAGGTCTTTAAAAGGCAATTTAGCTCCTTGTAATTGCTTGGCCGGCAATAGGCTATCATGGGAGACAAAGATGGACAAAAATTTGGTCAAAGTTAGCAGGAGTTGGTGACTAATTTGACTAGTTTAATATTAGAATAAAGAAAGAGAAAATATCATCTTTCTTGTTCATCTCTTCCACCGAAATTGCAAGCAAAAATAGGGGTTTTGAAGGCTTAAATTTTCAGCAAGCTCTCCTCCATTTTAGTAAGTGATTTTGATGATTTTTTAGTAATAGTTGTACTTTTGAGACCCCTAAAGCTTAAGCTTTCAAATGAGGGGACTATTGAAACACCCCAAACCTGGCCCACGAGCCTTGACCGGATCTGGTATGTTCCTCGATGTAAACCGGTTCAAATTTCTTTTGTTACTTAGGAAAACTTGTGTGTTTTGAAAGAAAGATTGTTTTGGGTTGGGCTTGAATTGAAAACAAGTTTATTTTACTAAAATCCTTTACTTTAGGTGACTAAACGTTTAGGGTTGTTTTGAAATAAATTTACTTAATCAATTAATTAATAATAGTTCGCAGTCATAACAAATAAAAGTAAAAATAAAGAAATTCAACTATGGCCTTATTACATCCAATAATCCCAAAATTAAAATTTAAAATACTTAAAATAAAATAAAAGTCCAAATCGTAAATTTCTTGCTGTGCATGGCCATCCCTAAGCTTCTGCCAAACCCGGTCCATTACTGATCGTCACCTGAAAATAGTTCCCACAACGGGGTGAGTCAAACAGACTCAATGTGTAACCAACACTAAGAATCAACATCTCAGGCATGCATTATCATATCACATACATATTTATATAACAGGTAAAAATAATGATGCAACCCAAACCCAAACCTAGATAGCCATTCGCTACACTTTCCTATACCAACCTGTACACCGTGGGAACTACTAAGTCGACCCTCCTTCCGCTACGCTCCATCAAAGGCAGTCGCTGCAGTCGACGTGCTCATCGCCCTCATAAGATTCGTGGTTTTAGGTCACCACATTCAGATTTCGTGGTCTTAGGTCACCACATTCAGATATCGCGGTCTTAGGTCGCCGCATTCAGGTATCGCGGTCTTAGGTCACCGCATTCAGATTTCGTGGTCTTAGGTCACCACATTCACTTCCCCTTTTCAATAACCCATATGCCCAAATCATATTATGCATTAACATGCCAAAGTTCACATTCTTATCATTATTCTCATATTACTTATAACATATTTCATAATCCTATTGGGAGTAGGAAACGTACTTGAGTACTTTGTACCATAGCATGGTACTTAGCCATATTTTCACATTCTTAATAATACGTTTAATTTAAACATAGCCATGAACATATCAAAACTTAGGGTAGGGTACACACCTGATTCCCTTAAGGTTTCCAATCCAAATTCCGAAGAGCTTGATCTAAGGCCTTAGATCTTAAATCTCTACATTTAATCAATCATTTAATACTTAGTAAAGAGCCATTCGGCCATAAATCCAAATCCTAGTAGGATTAGTACACTAAAACTTACCTTGGTGTCGAATTGACTATAGTCAAATCCCGAAACTTCGCAGAGTTTCCCCTTGCAGTCGGCTAGGCACTAAAATCACTTAACTAATTAGTTTCGGCTTTTAAACGAAATAAGAAATAGATCCTCATACCAAAATAAGCCTTGGCCGAATGCTATAGACACTTGCCTTGTGGATTTTAAATCCCGAAACTCACCGAATAACTAGGGAACACGCGGCCTATGGTGTACCTTCGGGAAAAGAACTTCTCCTTCCTTGTAGTTGACACCTAGTAAATCCCGAAAGATCTCCTCAAGGTTTCGGCAACAAGAATATTGATGGGATTAGTCCTAGATTTTCGACAAATCTAAAAGAAAAGAATAGAAATCAAACTTGTTCTTACCTTTGAAGAAATCGACAGCACCTAAGCTTGAAGCCACTTGAGATATTCGGCTATGGCCTTAAAAGGCTTACTTCCGGCTTTTGGAGGGATTAGAAAGAAAAGAGAAGGAAGAATAAAGATGGAGGATTCGGCTAGAACACAAGGTATTTCGGCTTTGGCTAACAAAGAGAAGAAGAATAAAAACTGTAGGAAATTCGGCAGAGAGAGGAGAATTTGCTTAAGAAATTCGGCAAAGGAAAAGTGAATGAATGAATGGCCTCTCTTTTCCTTTTATAGCCGAATTTACTAGCTAGAGTCCCTTACTTGACCACCACTCTTCTATTTTGATAGCTTTATCCCTTGAATTATCACTTTATTAAAAGAATTTAATCCAACAATTATCTCTTGAAAATAATGATAAATAAATCCTTTATTTATCCCTTATTTATCCACTAATTATAAAAGAATAGAAGCTCCTAGAATTTAGCCATGTGCCGTCCAACTCCCTTGCTCCTTGCAGCAAAATAAAACTCTTTTATTTGCTGCCCAAGTGACTCGAACTCAGGCCCACTTGCATAGCTTGTGGCGTCACCTACCCGGGCCTTAAGTGATATCTTCAGGCCACTTTTCCAAGCCTGTTTGTTTGTCAAATTCCTCCTATTAATTTTCTTAAGGCCACCTTGCCTTCGTTTCCTCTTTTTAAACATTAAAACTTGACATTTCCTTACATTTCCAAGTTTCCAAAAATTTTCGTTTGCCTCCTTTAAACTTAACATTTCCATATATTTCCAAGTTTCCGGAAATGTTTACTTTCCTCTTTTGAATCATTTCTAAATCATTTCCTTACATTTTCTAGTTTCCAAAAATGTTCACTTTCCTCTTTTAAACTTAACATTTCCATACATTTCCAAGTTTCCCGAAATGTTCAAAACATATTCATAACACATAAGACATGTCATTTCTTACAATTAAACCGAAAATGCATAGGCCCTTTTCAGGATGTTACAGTTCTACCCCCCTTAAAAATAATTTCGTCTTCGAAATTACTTATTAACGAACAATCGTACGGTCTAACTCACCACACTACGCTACTGCTGCGCACTCTGATCTTAAGAAACTATCATACTTTCTAGGCACATTCTCTTAGTTTACAATCAAGGTTCCATACACCTTACTAGCCACATAAGAACGAACTAACTTTACAACGAACAAGGCAATTAGGGTATTCCAGAACCACGTCCCCTAGAGCTCATTTCTATGATCGTGCTTTAATCTAAGTAAGAAATTTTATGAATTAGCCTTTATTCCACTGATTACGGGCGAAGAAGTTTTATGAAAAGAATTTTAGAAGTGGTTCTTTCGTATTCATACATGCATACAGTCTTTACATTCATACATTCATCAATCAATTATGAACTTTCGTTCATTCAGAGAAATGTTGTAGTTTTCATTGTTGCTGTTTTCCACTACCCAGGGGTATTTTCGTAATTTGCCCTACAGGGGTATTTTCGTAAATTTTTTTTTTAAAAATAGGGTTCCTTGTGGATTTTGTCAATAAGGGTATTTTTGTAATTTTGCATTCCCGGGTTATTTTTGGAAATTTTGAAATTCCAGAGGTATTTCAGTAAATTTTTACAAATCAGGGTAAATTTGTAAAGTTTAATAATTCAGGGGTATTTCAAAATTTATAAAACTTGAGGGTTATTTTTGAGAATTTTGTTTTCCAAATCAGTGATGTTGTAAAAATTTTGGAAATCAGGATCATTTTGGTAATTTTGTAAGTTAGGGGCAATTTCGTAATTTTCCAAAATCAAAGTATTTTGATATTTTGCAAATTAGGGTTTTTGGACTTGTTATAAAGTAATGAATTTTTTTTAATAAGAACTGTGGGTATTTTGGAAATTTCATAAACCAAGGGTATTTTTGTAATTTTACCACCAGGGGTATTTTAGTAATTTTGTAAATCAAGAAATATTTCAGAAAAAATTTATGGGATAGCTTGTATAAATCAAAAGGGTAATTTAAGAGTTTTAAGACTAGGGTTTCCATAAAAATACGGCTAGTCCCTTTCGGGTTTTAGTTAGGGGTTTAGCCCATGAACAAGTCCTCTTGGTTAGGGTGAACCGAAGCTACGCACCAGGTAGGATTCGAGTGGAGAGGAGGTGAGTCACACGGACTGCTTAAATACCAAGCTCCCACCGAATACCAATCCTAGACATGCGCGCAATGGTTGCCACACCCTAACTCGGCGACTTAGTCATAGGTTTGTTTTATTAAGCATTAAGTCTTATGTAATAGTTGGGGTAAACTAGTCCTAGGGTTCCAAATACTTATTATACTACTCTACGTGCCATTCCAGTTCTACCCTTCTACAATTCATACTATAATTCACACAAAGGTTAGGGGTACTTACCTGGTGGACTTCGGGTCGGAGACTTAGATGCAATGCCAGAAAACCTGCTTATCTTCAAAAACTCATTTGGGCTCGATTTGAAAACGTTTTGGGCCTTAAACCCCAGGCCGAGGGTTTGAAACTGGGCTCTGATACCAAATTGAAACACCCCAAACCCGGCCCACGAGCCTTGACCGGATCTGGTATGTTCCTCGATGTAAACCGGTTCAAATTTCTTTTGTTACTTAGAAAAACTTGTGTGTTTTGAAAGAAAGATTGTTTTGGGTTGGGCTTGAATTGAAAACAAGTTTATTTTACTAAAATCCTTTACTTTAGGTGACTAAACGTTTAGGGTTGTTTTGAAATAAATTTACTTAATCCATTAATTAATAATAGTTCGCAGTCATAACAAATAAAAGTAAAAATAAAGAAATTCATCTATGGCCTTATTACATCCAATAATCCCAAAATTAAAATTTAAAATACTTAAAATAAAATAAAAGTCCAAATCGTAAATTTCTTGCTGTGCATAGCCATCCCTAAGCTTTTGCCGAACCCGGTCCATTACTGATCGTCACCTGAAAATAGTTCCCACAACGGGGTGAGTCAAATAGACTCAATGTGTAACCAACACTAAGAATCAACATCTCAGGCATGCATTATCATATCACATACATATTCATATAACAGGTAAAAATAATGATGCAACCCAAACCCAAACCTAGATAGCCATCCGCTACACTTCCCCGTACCAACCTGTACACCGTGGGGACTACTAAGTCGACCCTCCTTCCGCTACACTCCATCGAAGGCAGTCGCTGTAGTTGACGTGCTCATCGCCCTTATAAGATTCGTGGTCTTAGGTCACCACATTCAGATTTCGTGGTCTTAGGTCACCACATTCAGATATCGCGGTCTTAGGTCACCACATGCAGATATCGCGGTCTTAGGTCACCGCATTCAGATTTCGTGGTCTTAGGTCACCACATTCACTTCCCCTTTTCAATAACCCATATGCCCAAATCATATTATGCATTAACATGCCAAAGTTCACATTCTTATCATTATTCTCATGTTACTTGTAACATATTTCATAATCCTATTGGGAGTAGGAAACGTACTTGAGTACTTTGTACCATAGCATGGTACTTAGCCATATTTTCACATTCTTAATAATACTTTAATTTAAACATAGCCATGAACATATCAAAACTTAGGGTAGGGTACACACTTGATTCGCTTAAGGTTTCCAATCCAAATCTCGAAAAGCTTGATCTAAGACCTTAGATCTTAAATCTCTACATTTAATCAATCATTTAATACTTAGTAAAGAGCCATTCGGCCATAAATCCAAATCCTAGTAGGATTAGTACACTAAAACTTACCTTGGTGTCGAATTGACTATAGTCAAATCCCGAAACTTCGCAGAGTTTCCCCTTGCAGTCGGCTAGGCACTAAAATCACTTAACTAATTAGTTTCGGCTTTTAAACGAAATAAGAAATAGATCCTCATACCAAAATAAGCCTTGGCCGAATGCTATAGACACTTGCCTTGTGGATTTTAAATCCCGAAACTCACCGAATAACTAGGGAACACGCGGCCTATGGTGTACCTTCGGGAAAAGAACTTCTCCTTCCTTGTAGTTGACACCTAGTAAATCCCGAAAGATCTCCTCAAGGTTTCGGCAACAAGAATATTGATGGGATTAGTCCTAGATTTTCGACAAATCTAAAAGAAAAGAATAGAAATCAAACTTGTTCTTACCTTTGAAGAAATCGACAGCACCTAAGCTTGAAGCCACTTGAGATATTCGGCTATGGCCTTAAAAGGCTTACTTCCGGCTTTTGGAGGGATTAGAAAGAAAAGAGAAGGAAGAATAAAGATGGAGGATTCGGCTAGAACACAAGGTATTTTGGCTTTGGCTAACAAAGAGAAGAAGAATAAAAACTGTAGGAAATTCGGCAGAGAGAGGAGAATTTGCTTAAGAAATTCGGCAAAGGAAAAGTGAATGAATGAATGGCCTCTCTTTTCCTTTTATAGCCGAATTTACTAGCTAGAGTCCCTTACTTGGCCACCACTCTTCTATTTTGATAGCTTTGTCCCTTGAATTATCACTTTATTAAAAGAATTTAATCCAACAATTATCTCTTGAAAATAATGATAAATAAATCCTTTATTTATCCCTTATTTATCCACTAATTATAAAAGAATAGAAGCTCCTAGAATTTAGCCATGTGCCGTCCAACTCCCTTGCTCCTTGCAGCAAAATAAAACTCTTTTATTTGCTCCCCAAGTGACTCGAACTCAGGCCCACTTGCATAGCTTGTGGCGTCACCTACTTGGGCCTTAAGTGATATCTTCAGGCCACTTTTCCAAGCCTGTTTGTGTGTCAAATTCCTCCAATTAATTTTCTTAAGGCCACCTTGCCTTCGTTTCCTCTTTTTAAACATTAAAACTTGACATTTCCTTACATTTCCAAGTTTCCAAAAACTTTCGTTTGCCTCCTTTAAACTTAACATTTCCATACATTTCCAAGTTTCCCGAAATGTTTACTTTCCTCTTTTGAATCATTTCTAAATCATTTCCTTACATTTCCTAGTTTCCAAAAATGTTCACTTTCCTCTTTTAAACTTAACATTTCCATACATTTCCAAGTTTCCCGAAATGTTCAAAACATATTCATAACACATAAGACATGTCATTTCTTACAATTAAACCAAAAGTGCATAGGCCCTTTTCAGGATGTTACAACTATTGTGCAATATTGTGAGAAGTTTAGAGCTTTACCATGAGAGCTATCATTGTTATTTGCTGCATTTTTATGGAAGAAACTGAGTCTTAGTTGTTAGATGAACAACTTGGATGAAAGGTGTTGTCTTGAAAACATCTAATTGAACCTTGATGGAAAGGTTATAAGTTTGTAGTAAGTAAGTGAAATGTTGAGCTTTGATGATAACTATAAGAGTATTAAATGTTTACCTAGGCTTGTTGAAGGTAGAAATGTGATTAGAATTAATTTCTGAGCCCAGGGTCAAAATGATCATTTTGCCAAAGTCTAGGGGAAAAATTGTAATTTTGCCAAAATATGAATTTTGAGTCGATTTAGTCAATGTGTGAATTTAACAAGTTAAATTTTTATTATAGATAAAGAATTACGAAGCCCGGATCGAAACTGAGGCAAGAACAAAGTTGAGGACTAACTTACATCTCTACATACATTTTGAATATCGATGTAAGTTTGTATGAATTAAAGTTTTACATGTATTCTCATTCAATTACTTATTGTGTTGTAAAATATACATTAATTCTATGAAGTTAAATTATTTATACTATAATGAGAATAGTAAATGAGAATATGTATGAGAAAGTCCCGGTTGAAGTCTTGGAATAATGAGGATACTATTATCACAACATGAGATAAGGAAAGTCCGTGTAAGACCATGTCAAGACATGGCATTAGCATCAGGCAAGGATATCGTGTAAGTCCATGACAAGTCATGGCATTGATAAGATTCACAAGGCAAGATACCACGTAAGACCATGTGAAGACATGGCAATGGTAAGTTTCCGAAGGAAACATATAAGGAAGGTCTCGTGTAAGACCATGTCTGGGACATGGCATCGGCACCGAGTTAAGGCGATCCCATGTAAGATCGTGTTTGGGACATGGCATTGGTATCATAAGGCGATCCCATATAAGACCATGTCTGGGACATGGCATTGGCATCATGAGGGGATCCCATGTAAGACCATGTCTGGGACATGAAATTGGCATCAAGATACATGTTTGATAAGATTGAGTAACCTCGATTATTCCGAAAAATTCAATGGGCAAAAGAGCCAAGCAAGAAAGAAATAACAAGAAAGTTCAGCAAGTTAAGATAATGATAAGCTAAGTTATTCAAAATTTATAAAGAGTATTATTCATGTTAAGCAAGATGAAGATTTTGTTTACTTTTGCATCAGTAAAATGTACTAATTTATGTGATCAAGTGACACAGGTGCCATGTTTACATTACAAGCATTAGAATAGTTAGTAACATGAGTTGAGTAAGAATAAGTAAGAGTAAGTAAGCCAAACACTTGAAATTTATGATGACCTAACCTCATAATGGATGAGTTATATTGAGCAAATGAAATTGTTATATGAATTTCATGCAAACTTACTAAGCTATATGCTTACTTTTCTCTCTTCTTCTTTCCTTGTAGTCTCGCCAAGCTAACTCGTGGATCATTGACGTCGGAGCTTGGAGTACACTATCATTCACTATTTTGGTATAGCCAAGTTGTTTTTATTTAGTATGGCATGTATAGGAATTATTTCTTTTTGATGTAAGTCTTAGGAGGGGCCAAAGTGTTGGCTATTAAGGTTTTTATTCTTTTTGTATATGGCTAAAGAGTTTGGCCAATATTTACTAAGTTTATATATCAATTGATGATGAGTTATGCATTAATGTTCATGCTTTTGATGAAGTATTTGAGTGGTTGGATTGGGTATATGAATGATCTTGATTTCAGGGTGGCAATTGGCTTGGAAAATAGCCTTTAAGTGTCCACATGAGTAGGCACACGGGCGTGTGTCTAGGCCGTGTGTGACACACGGTCAACCCATATAAGTGTGTTAACAGGCCGTGTGTCCCCTGCATGTTAGTGTTTTAAGTCAGTGTCGACCATGGGCTAGCCACACAGGCGTGTGCCTAGGCCATGTGCTCCTTAAGGGGTTGCTGACGTCACAAACAGAATACCCCTAATTTTTCACACGGGTGAGGACACGGGCATGTCTAGACCGTGTGCAAGACACGGGCCATTGACACGGGTGTGTGTCAAGCCGTGTGAAAACCCCTGTAGGTTTGTAATAAAAATAAATTGTACATGGGCTAGGGACATGGGTGTGTGAGACCACACAGCCTGCCCACACGAGCGTGTCCCAAGTCACACGGGAGTGTGACCCCTGTTTAGACAAAAACTTTCAAAGAAGGTAAAAGTTTCTGGTTGAACTCCGAAACCTTCTGGATGTATGTTTATGGCCTCGCTGGCCTATGAGATAAATGTTATGACTAAGAAAGGAAAGTTTTTAACTCGAAACGAAATTTTATAGCCCATTAATACATGTTTAAGTAAAGTCAATGATAGTAATGCCTCGTATTCGGTCCCGGAGTCGGACATGGGTAAGGGGTGTTACAGTTTGACCCACATGGGTTACCACACGGCCATGTGGTAGGCAGTGTCGATTGCACAGATTTGCACTCAGAAAATTGAAAGATCGTGAATTTTATGTTTTTCGGCCATTCTAAGTGTATATATGAAAAATATAAGAAGATGGGAGAGATCTGCCATAGAATATTCAAGAAAACAACTCGAAAAACACCATTGAAGCTTATTCTAAAGTATATTTTTTTCAAGATTGAAGACCCCAGTTGACTTCTCAAGAGATTATCATGAGTTTCTTTCTTTCTTTCGGTTATACTGTATCTTGGATGTTTTAATTTTCAAGCATGAACTAATTTTCTAAATACTTAGGGAGATGAACCCTATGATGGATTATGTTGTTTGATTTTTATTTTATGCAATAAATTATTAGTTTCTTATTCTCAATTAAGTGTGCTTAATTTCTTGGTTTAATATTTCTAGAGTATTGATCTATGTTTGATGTGCTTAAATTAGAGGTTTGCTTAATTTCTTGGTTTAATATTTCTAGACTATTGATCTATGTTTGATGTGCTTAAATCAGAGGTTGAATAGACCCTATTTAAGAGTAAATCTTTCATAGTTGAGTGTAATTGCATGCAATTCTAGAAATAGGATGACATAAATCTACCAGATTAGAGTCAAATCTAATAGGGGAATCCATAGCATGAGTTAATGCGATAATAAGGGTTTTAATTAGAATGAAATTTCTATTAATCAACCCAGAGTCAGTTGCTCTTACTCTCAAAAGAGATATTTTCTATTAATCAACCTAGAGTCAGTTGCTCTTACTCTCAAAAGAGATATTAGCATAATTCAGGAATTCCTACAGATTAAGATACTAAGTAAATAAGTTGTTTAATTTAGATTGATAGTGACAAATGAAATCTAGGTGAATTCTTTCTTAGGTATTGTTTTGCTTCTTGGTTGTTAATCAGTTATTTTTCTGTTTTGTTCTTTGTCGTGTTTGTTAGTTAATTAATTTAGTTAATTTTAGTTTTTAATCCATCACTCGATTTATTCAGTTAAATAATAGAAAGAAAATAATTACTAGTACTTTTAGTCTTCATGGGAACGATATCTTTGCTCACCGTAGTTATACTATTAATTGATAAATGCACTTGCCTTAGTCAAATTTTTAGTTAGTTTCGTGGACATGATTTCGTGAGAATTGTGCTCGAGAATTTGATTTGATTGGATCCGAGGATTTTTGAGACTTGATCCTAAATCAATGATGTCCACTTCAAAGGTCATCAAGACTTGATCTTGAAAACAAGTTTTGTATCCTTTTTGTTGGAGCAACCGAACTAGAGAGAGCTTTGATCCAAGGGTCATCTAGACTTGATCTTGGATGGAAGATTCCCCTTTAAAAGCCTTCTAGACTTGATCTTGAAAGAAAAAATAGGTTTAGCCTCCTTTTTTTTTTCCGGTTGAATATGATTAAAAGGTGATTTATTCATAAATGGCTTTTGACCTCCTTTCCGTAATTGAACTGGATTGGAAGCCAACTTTTCTTCAAAACTGATATGATGGTCATCATAATTTAAGTTCTTCGGGTTTTTTAGAGATTTCTGCAGAGAATTTCTAAACTTCTTAAACTTGTTAATGTGTAGAATGACTTGTAGGTGACCCCATTTTAGAGTGTCAATTATTGAATAAAAGAAAGTTATTCAAGAATTTAACTTCTATATTTGAATGTTCTACAAGAATTAAACACTTTTTATTATTATTTATCTCTTATTAATTTAATTAATTAGCAATAAAATGATCATTTAATATTTTCACTTAATTATTTTATTTTAATTATTGATAAATTAAAATTTTTATTTATCTCTTAATTAATTTAACTTAGTTAAAGAAAAATTATTATGACATAGTATATGATGTCATCATTTTCACCCATGGTAATTTATGCTTGACCTTGGTAATTTTGACTTGACACGTGGTGCTTTTTAATTGGTCTAAAAATAATATACAATATATTTTAAATAATGGCCAGTGATGAACTTAATTGGTGGCTCAATAGAACATTGTTAGTGCTTATACCAAAAACTAATTATCTGGAAACAATCAAACTATTTCGACTTATTAGTTTGTATACAATTCTCTCAAAGGTTGTTCCCAAAATCATTGTTAATAAGCTGAAACTTTTCTTGTGATACCCCACACTAGACCTAATCACTAGATCCTAGTGTGGGACATCACATTACATTGTTGGAACAACTTGGACTATTTCAACATAATTCCACCAGGTTTAATTAACTTTTATAATTAGCATAAAAAATAAATAATTTAAAAAATCAACATGTACTCATAAGGTTTAAGATCTTGTTTTATCAAATTACAAGGTTATGCTAAGTCAAAACCGAAGTTAGGGCACAAATCCAAACTCACTTGTAAAAATTCAAGATTATGTCTTGAGACACGGGACTCTATTTCTCAAGATAGACTATAAATTATTTTGGAAAATTTATCTTTGATGTTAACATGTCTCAAGACACTAAAGGATGTGTCTTGAGGCAAGGTCCCTTATGTCCTGAGACTAGGTCTCAAGACCAACCTCCCATGTTTTCTTATTTTTACTTTGATGTTTAGATGTCTTGTGACCTAGAGTAAGGAAAAAAATTATTTAGCTTCGGTGTGCCCTTGCCTTGAGATAAAGACCACTTTGTCTCGATAGCTTGTTGAGGTTGTCTCGAGACTAGCATGAAAAGTCTTGAGACATCAAGCAATAAAATCTACAATATGGTAAATTTTGTTCTAATGGTCTCGAGACACGTTCTTACTGTTTCGAGGCTCGATGGAAAAATTACCTTAAAAGCATATTTTCAAAATTCAAATCATACCAAATTGCACCTAAAACATACTCACCCCTAACACCAATGCAAAATCATCCATTCAACATTTATAAACACATTCAATTACCAACATAGCCTAACATTCATTTCATCAAGGCATAACCAAACTAGTTATGCAACCAAACACCTAAAATCATGCATAAATAACTCCAAATCAAGAGATGAAATTCACCAACCAAACATTATAGGTTATGATAATAGAAGTACCCAAAACATTAGCTTAACAACTAACCAAAATCAACCTAGGTACATGCCATATGACCCAAAATACATATACACATACAAAATGACAACGAGTTGATTCTTGAGCTAAGTTGTCAAGTTGGATGCTTTATGACCTTTGATTTTCTATATCTCTTGTCTAAAACTTGTGCACTAAAACAAACATATCTGTAAGATGAATAATGTATACTTACTGGTGCTAACATAATTCAAATTCAAAAATAGCATAACAAAAATCATATAAACAATTAAATATCAAACATAAACAGATGAATAAAAAATTAATTCACTTTCAATATATTTAGCACGTATATACCATTAAACCAATGATCCATTATTTCATATAGAGGCCCATTTATGTAATATAATTTTGATGCACCCTTAGGGTATTTGCATCTATTTTTTCTGAATCAAATTCATATATCACATAATTTACAGATTATATCAACCGTAAGTTTTAGGTTTTAGTCCCTACTAATAGAGTCGAATATCTTATTTCATATTACATTCAATTTGTAACATCCTGAATTGGGGGCTTTGCATTTTATGTGTTTCTGTGTGTATGCTATGCTCTGTGTGTGGTATTGGTGTGTTTGGGGGTCCAGGGAAGGCTTGGGGTTAAGCCTGAGCCTTGCTAAAAATTTCTGTTTTAGGAACTCTGGGGGAAAGCTAGCTGAGTTGGGCCTTAAGGAATGTTGTTTGTGTTGGTTGACACAAGAGTTGGAGTGGTAAAGAGGCAAGGAGGCGCCACTTAAGGTTCAGGTAGGTGATGCCACAAGTGAGCATGAGGGAGCAGGTTCAAGTCGCGTAGTTTTCGTTTTGGAGAAATCTTTTTGGCATCAAGGGGAGTAGTGATGGAATCGGCTAGGAGCCTTGAAGAGTGGGGTGGACTTGGTCAATTTTTTTAAAGGGATGGATAGGAGTAAAAAGGGGGATTTGAACTTTCAAACTATTTTGAATAGGAGGTTGTGAGTGAAGTTAGGAGAGAATCAAGGGGTTGAAGGTGGTGTAGGGTGCTAGCCGAATTTTGAAAGGGGTGCTATGTAACACCCCAAACCCGGCCCAAACACCACGACCGGATCTGGCATGTCACTAAGAAGATTTAGTAAAACATGTCGCATTTTTGGAAAAAAAAACATTTGTCGAATTTAAACATTTATACCGGAAAACTTAATAATTTGATAATTTATATAAGATATAAATTCTACATGATGCCTTTATGAATTTAAAACCGAAATTTAGTACATGCCTTAGTTCCAGTTTTATCGGATAATTCGAGTGTCTGAAAGTAAAGCCCAAAAACCAAAAATATAAAGCTAATGGCCCATGGCCTTATTACAATGAAATAATAAACCAAGTTAACTAGAAATATTAAGAATAAATGATTTTAACAAAGCCCTTCTTCTAAATCGGATAAACTCCTGCATGGCCACCTTGCGCTCCCTTCCAGCCTGGTCTGATGCACTAAGTGCTACCTGAAAAAAATGTTAAACAACGGGGTGAGTCACGAGAATCAGGGTGCAACCCTCGTGCACCATCAGATTGGGCCTTAGCCCCACAGATCAGAATAACAGAATACCATATGACAGAAATTTATGCAAAGCCCAACCCAATCCTAGGTTTCCATCCGCTACACACCACCCTTACCTGCCAATCACACCGTTGTGGATTTCTACAATCAACCCACACCGCTACACACCATCGATGGTAGTCATGCTGCAGTTAACTGCTCATCGTCAGAGTTGCGACATAGTCACCAGAACGGATCGTGGCAGAGCCACTACAACAGATCGTGGCAGAGCCACTACAACAGAACCCTTCCCCTTTCATTAATCACCCAACCCCGTGCATACATAGAAATCAGCATACATATAAAACATATCATCTCAACAGAAACATTCACTTATGAATGACAGAAATCATTAACCTGGTGATTCGCCTTTACCCTCCTCGAGTTTTCAATCGTTATGCTGGGATTTCGGCATTTAACAGAATATAGCCAAATATATCTACATATACTAACATGCAATCTAAATGGTGTGAGAACGTTACACACCTGATAAATACGTAGGACTACCCTTTACGTCAATACCCTAGCTAATCGGAACCACTGCTCTCAGTCTACAACTTTGGTCAATAACCGAAAGAACGTGAAGATAAGGCTCCCCCTACAATCGGTCAAGGGGTTATAGCTTGCCTAGATTTACATATTAACTGAATAGATCTCCTTACCTATATCAATTAGATCCCAGAAGTAGGATGATTCGAGTGCTACCGATTTAGAACCTTAGGCGATTGGATCTCCTTCAAATCCCGAAATGCCGCAAAAGAAAGAAAACACAAGATCAGTTTCCATATAGCCATTTGGCTAGGGTCTCTAAAAACGGGAAAAAGATTGAATCACCTGAATCGACACTTACCTTTAGTTTCCTTCAAGATTCGGCAATCACAAGAGGTGAGATCTAGGGATTTCGGCTTTTAAAAAAGTCCCGGAAAAGATGAACAAGAGAAATACCGATGCGTTTTTGGCTTTTAGAAGAACAAAGAATTGAAAAGATGGGCAAGGAATAGATAGAGAGATTCGACCAATGAGTACTAAAGAAAAGAGAAGGTGAATGGCAGGGTTTCGGCAATTGGTGAGACCTCAGGGGTTTTGATTTCTGACAGAAAAGAAAAAGAAGAAGAGATGATTCTTGTTTACCGAAAGAGAGAAAAACTAAAGGCTATTCTCAGAGAAAACAAATGAAAAATTCGTCACACCCTTTTGCCTATACTAAACCGATTCCCTCTCCCCCTTGTGGTTGATTTTTGGCCAACTCTGCAACCAAATGATAGCTCCTATCCTTTTCCCTTATCTTAATCTACTAACTCATCCAAAAGAGACTTAATTAGCTCCAACTCCTCCCTCCTTTATCAACATAATTTCCACATATTTTAAACATTAAAAATCCCTATTTTCTAGCCTTGTTGCTGTCCCCTATTGCTCCCTTTTAAGTGCCAAATTTGGCCCAATAACTTGGGCTCCAAGCAACCAAAACTTGGGCCCTCTCCATCCACTAGTGACGCCACCCTTTGCTCCTTTATGGCGCCACCTTACTTTGGGCTACAAGCCCCAACTTGATATTTTTAAACACAGATACCTACCTTCAAACCCTATGGTGACTAAACAGAATATTTTAACCAAGGTCTCAGCCCATTCCTGAGCCCAATCTAGACCCCTAACCCTCAATTTAATATTTTAAACCATCAACACACAAAATGCACAGGCCCATTAATCTAGGATGTTACAGTTTTACCCCCTTAAAAAAATTTCGTCCTTGAAATTTACCTGATCAGAAAAGATGGGGATACTGCTGTCGCATAACATCCTCTGGCTCCCATGTCGCTTCCTCTGCTCCGTGATTTCACCACAAAACCTTAACCAAAGGGACGGACTTCCTTCTTAACACCTATACGTCTCGATCCAAGATTTGCACTGGTTCCTCCTCAAAGACAAGTCTGGCCTTACTTCAATCTTTTCCACTGGCACAATGTGTGATGGATCGGAACGATAACGTTTTAGCATCGAGACATGAAACACGTCATGTATCTGCTCTAACTCTGAAGGCAACTCCAATTGATACGCCACTGGCCCCACACGTTCTAGTACCCGATAAGATCCAATAAACCGGGGACCTAGCTTGCCCTTCCGACCAAACCTCATTACCTTCTTCCACGGTGACACTTTCAAAAAGACTTGATCTCCCACCGCAAATTCCAACTCCTTACGCTTAAGATCCGCATAAGATTTCTGCCAATTAGACGCTTCCTTCAACCGAGCCCGAATCAACTTAACTTTCTCTTCCGTTTTCGAAACTAGTTCGGGACCCAACAACTGACGCTCCCCCAACTCTGTCCAACAAGTAGGAGTACGACACCTCCGTCCGTATAACGCCTCATAAGGCGCCATCTGAATACTAGATTGATAGCTGTTGTTGTACGTGAATTCTGACAAAGATAAATACTCCTCCCAACTACTCCTGAAATCAATGATGCAACCTCTTAACATATCCTCCAGGATCTGGATTACCCTCTCAGACTAACCATCAGTCTGCGGATGAAAAGTGGTACTAAAGTCTAACCTTGTTCCTATTGCCTGATGCAGAGCCTTCCAGAATCGTGACGTGAATCTAGGGTCTCTATCTGATATGATTGACACAGGTACACCATGCAGTCTCACAACCTCAGCCACGTACAGCTTGGCCAACCTTTGCAGAGAATAATCCACACGAACCGGTATGAAGTGAGCAGACTTCGTCAACCGATCCACAATCACCCAAATCGAATCCTTCTTAGTGGGCTTAAGAGGTAACCCACTAACAAAATCCATCGCGATTCTTTCCCATTTCCACTGCGGAATCTTTACCGGCTGCAACAACCCTGAAGGCAACTTGTGTTCCGCCTTCACCTGCTGACACGTCAAACATCTACCCACGAATTCTGTTACCTCTCGCTTCAAACCTGGCCACCAGAATCGCTCTCGCAAATCCCGATACATCTTAACTCCTCCAGAATGCATATCGTATGGGCTACTATGCGCCTCCCGCAGAATCATCTGCCTTAACTCAACATCCTTTGGCATACAAATTCTCTTACGGAAACATAGAACCCCATCACCATTTAAACTATAGTCCTCTCCTTCACCACTTTGCACTTGCCGGAGTCGAGCACTCAAAACATCGTCTAAAACATCCTAAACCCGTGTGTGACGCATCACAGTAGATGGTAAACTCTTTTCCCGCCTCTGGCTAAATTAACACCGGTGCTTCTGTCAAAATCTTCTTTAGCTTCTCAAAGCTCTCCTGCTGTTTGTCAGTCCAAACAAACGGCACTCCCTTCCTCAACAACTTAGTTAGAGGTGCCGCAATTAACGAGAACCCCTTAACAAACCTCCTATAGTACCCTGCCAATCCCAAGAAACTTCGAATTTCTGCCACAGACTTTGATGGTTTCCAATCCAATACAACTTTTATCTTCCGAGGGTCAACCCTAATTCCCTCTGCAGAAACCACATGTCCTAAGAAAGTTACTTCCCTTAGCCAAAACTCACACTTACTGAGCTTAGCGAATAGCTGCTTCTCCCTCAACACTTGCAACACCACTCGAAGATATGCATCATGCTCCTCCTCAGACTTGGAATAAACCAGGATATCATCAATGAACACCACAACAAACTGATCAAGGTATGCTTGGAACACCTGATTCATCATATTCATAAATGCTGCGGGCGCATTCGTTAACCCAAACAGCATCACCAAGAACTCATAATGACCGTAGTGAGTTCGAAATTCCGTCTTATGAATGCCTCCTTCCTTTACCCTTAACTGATGATATCCCGACCTTAAGTCAATCTTAGAAAAACCGAAGCTCCTTTGAGCTGATTGAACAGGTCGTTGATTCTTGGCAGTGGGTACTTGTTCCTAATCGATAACTTATTCAATTGACGGTAATCCACACACATACGCATGGATCCATCCTTCTTCTTCACAAATAGGACCGGCGCTCCCCACGGAGACACACTCGGTCGAATAAAACCTCGATCCAACAGTTCCTGGATCTTAGCTTTGAGCTCCACCAGCTCCTTCGGCACCATTCGGTAAGGAGTAATAGACACCAGAGCCGTACCTGGAAGTAGCTCTATTCCAAACTCCACTTCACGATCCGGAGGTAATCCTGGCAACTCCTCAGGGAAAGCATCCGCAAAATCCTTTACTGTTCTTACCCCATCGACAGTCACCTCATTAGCGTCCAAAGCACTGATAAAAGCTAGAAATGCATTGCATCCTTTCTGAATCATCTTAACAGCCTTCAATGCAGATACCACGTTGGAAAATAATTCCTTCCTTCTCCTAACACAACCACCTCCCCGCCTTCCGGGGTACTCAACATCATACGCTTAGTCTCACAATCCAGCTTAGCACGATGTTTAACCAACCAATCCATTCCCAAGATAAGGTCAAACTCTCCAAATGGTAATTCCATTAGGTCTGCCGGAAACACTACTCCCTGAGTCTCTAAAGGTACATTCCTAAATAGCTTGTCCACTATCCTAGATTGTCCTAGCGGGCTAACCACAGTCATCTTCCTAGCAGTTATTTTAGAGTCTATACTTAGAGTCTCAGATACCGAACATGCAACATAGGAGTGGGTTGACCCAATATCAATCAAGGCAAGAAAAGGTTTATCAGCAATAAAAAACGTACCGGTTATGACGTCCGGTGCGTCACCATCCTCCCGTCGACGAGTTGCATAAACTAGACCTGGCTGCCTCGCGTCTACATTACCTGCACCCCTACCAGGTGCTCTACGACCCCGATCGAATCCATTTCCTTCTCTGGCTGCGCCACGACCCCTCGGTACTGGCTGACCACCCCTCCTAACCTGATCAGAACCTCGTCCCGCGGGCTGTGCCTGATTCACCTGTGGACAGTCCTTAATCATATGCTCCGTGGATCCACACCTGAAGCATCCACCGTTTCTCCTTCTGCACTCCCCATAATGTACCTTCCCACACAAAGGACATGATCGATTCTGGCCCGTCGGAGCACGAGCTGGCCCATCAGACCTAGGCCTTTTCTGAAAATTTTCAGATGATCCCGACGGCCCAAAATTCCTCTTATTCCTATTCCTATCCTTATCCTTGTTCTGTTTCTCAGTCCGCTTAACCTCCTCAGATATCTTAGCTTTCTCAACCAAAATCGCAAAGTCCCTTTCCCGCTGCGGTGCTACTAATACCCTCAGCTCATCCCTTAGTCCATCCTCGAACCGTACGCAACGCTCATAGTCAGTCGCCACAATCCCTCAAGCGTAATGGCTCAACCGTAGAAACTCTGCCTCGTATTCAGATACAGACTTACTTCCCTGTACCAAGTTCAGGAATGCCTTCCTCTGTGCATCCACATAGCTGGCCCCAACATACTTTCCCTGAAATGACTCCTTAAAGATATCCCAGTCAATTCGGTCTGCGGCAGTACCCTCCTTTACCGTGAGCCACCACTGATAAGCCTCGTCTCGAAGAAGAGACACGGCCCCCTTCAACTTCTCCTCTACAGTAAAGTCAAGGTCATCCATTATACGCTCACTTGCCTCTAACCAATACTCAACTGTATTAGGGGCTACGCCAGAAACACCCCTAAACATCTCCGCTCCGTTGGCTCGGAGTCGTTCCGACATAGATTTCTGAGCTCCTAAACCCGTGCCTGCCCCAGCAACACTTTCGAGGACCCGCAACATCGCCTGAGATACCGCATCATCTCCGGGCGCCTAGTCACGAAATTCTCCCTTCACAACTGGCAGATCCGGCATCTCATTTCCTAACCCATGGCCAGACCCTACCGGCTCTGACACGGTCATCCTACCCCTACCATGACCACGCGACGGACGTCCACGACCCTTTGTACTTATTCTACCGATTCGCGTTTATCTGCTTAGAAATTTTATGAATTATTAACTCTTTCCACTGATTATCCACGAATAATCTTATGAAAAGTAGTTTTAAGAGTGATTCTTTCGAATTCGAACCTATCTACAGTTCCAGTCTCAGGTTTACCTCCTAATTCTAGAAACCACACACCTCAACATACATATCACATCCATGAAGTCACATTCACCACATAAGGGTATTTTCATCATTTCGCTACCCAGGGGTTTTTCTGTAATTTCATCCTACAGGGTTTCTTTGTAATCTAGCAAAATAAAGTGTCTTGGGAATTTTCGAAATAGAGGTATATGTATATATATATATATATATATATATTTTAAAATAGGGGTATTCTGGAGAATTTAATTTCAAAAGAATAATAGTGGCATTCAGGTGTTTGTGGTTTTTGGTTGTTGTTGTGTGTTTTTTTTTTTAAAATTCCGTTGACTTTGTAAATCGGGGTATTTCCTTAAATCTGGTGTTATATTTGCAAATCATGGGTATCTTAATAATTTTCAAAATAAGAGTATTTTGGTAATTTTGTGAAGCAGGGGTATTTTGGAAATTTTTGCAACCCGGGGGTATTTCGGTAATTTCACAAATTTTGTTAATTTTCCAAATCAATGGTGTTTTGAAGGTTTTCAAATCAAGGGTGTTTTGGTAATTTTTGCAAAACTAGGGTGGCTGGTCCCTTTCGAGTTTTAGTTAGAAACTTTTGGCCCATTAACAAGTCCTCACGTTTAAGGTGAACAGCAACTACGCACCAGGTAAGATTCCAGCGAAGAGGAGGTGAGTCACTAGGACTGCTTAAGTACCAGGCTCTTTCGAATCCAATCCTAGACATGCGCATGCCTGTTGCCACACCCCAACCCAGCCCTAAAGTACAAGAGGCGCGCGGTGTCTGCTGTTCGAGATTGGCCACCAGGTTAGGGGCCGGCTTCTGAGTAGAATAATAGACAGATAGCAGTAGTTCCTGTTAGCGATAGTGTCGACATAGAAAGCATTGTATTACGTGTTATCAGGTGTGTATCTCTCACACACTTTGTATAGTTTATTAATTGTGATGGCTAAAAGCCGAAGTGACGATAATGGTCACTAAGATACCCTTGTGGGTAAGATCGTAGATTCCGGGTAAGTTCCACTATCTTCTGTTATTAGCAAATGTATGTATGAGTGAGATGGTTAATTGTTATATACTGAAAGAATGATCATTTCATATTAATAGTTAAAACATGGGCATGGACTTGGGGTATGATGTGAAGAGGGAGGAAACATGATCTCTTTTAGACTGTCACCAGTGGTTTGGTACCACAAGTGGGTTGGCCCCACATATTATATTTTGTGACTAAGTCTCAGTGGTTTGGAACCACCAGTGGTTTGGTACCACATACATTATTTCTGTGACTCGTCCCAGTGGTTTGGTACCACAGTGGGTTGGCCCCACATAAATTTCTTAAGGGATTGTCACCAGTGGTTTGGTACCACAAGTGGGTTGGCCCCACGTATTCTATCTTGTGACATTTGTCACCAGTGGTTAGGTACCACCAGTGGCTAGGTGCCACAGATATTGGGTAGATTCAGGAGATATGGAGGTTGGACATAATAGGTTGGTTGGGCTGCATTACATACATACATAATATATGAATTTGTGTGAGAGCCCAAAGCTCATTAAGGTGGGGATTTACACACTGAGTCTCGGTGACTCACCCCTTCTGTTGAAATTTTATAGGTGATCCTTAGACCGTGGATATGGAGCCGAGGTGGACTCGAGGTGGCCATGCATAATGCTTTAAGTAATTTTATTTTCAATTTTTATTTTAGATTATTACTATTTAAGATTGGATTTTGGTGTTGTAATAAGGTCACTTAAACGTTAACTTGGGTTTTCTTATGAAATTGTTATGGCATGTTTAACAAATTACCAAAGTGGGTGTTTTCTAAAATAAAAAAAAAATATAGACTCTGAATTTATGATTTTACAATTGGTTAATTGATGACGGGTTTTTAGTAACAAATTGACTCAAATCGCAACATTGTTTTCAATTGATCGTTTAATGGAATTTTCTAAAAATTCAATTTTTGATTAAGAAACCTGAACTATATTACGGCTGAAGTTAAGCAATAGTTTTAAATCTTCGCCAAAGGCATAGTGATATGCAAAATTTCTCTCAACTCATGGTTTTAAATTTGGATTTCTAAAATTTTCTTTCCTGTAACATGCTAGATTCGGTCGTAGTGTTTTGACCGGGTTTGGGGTGTTACACAATTTATTAGTTTAGCCCTTATTAATCAACTCAAATTAGAGGAAAGATACACAAATCAATCTACCAACACACCAATATACGCACCGAAGTGCTAGTTGGGAATAAATGCATCAATCCCACCAACCACACTAGTGTAACATGCATAAAGCACTGAATATAACATGCACAAGGTGTTGAATATAACACGCATATAGTGTTGAATGTAACACATACAAGGAATTGAATATAACACACATAAAGCACTGAAACTCCCACCTATCAAACGGACCCTATGGCATACCAATTATACACGTAACTCTATCCAACAACGTTAATAGGGCATATTCCTTTATCAATGATCACAATGTATAATCACAGTAGAATAGCATCCAAATATCACGTAGCAAGCATATACATATCCAAATAACATATTGAATACTCACATACCACATAGTAAGGTATATATGTACCTTTTGATCATGTACATTATGTAACGACCCGAAAGCTGGTGGGGTCAGAAAGTGTGGTTTTGAAAATCCAATTGCATAAACCAGACTTGTAAATATTTTTATTAAATATTTTCGGAATTAATTTTTAGACAAATTGAATTTTGGTTAGGTAATTTTGTATATTTAGTGCTTAATTTAAGTACATGACTAAACTTATAAGTGGTAAAAGTGCAATTTATAAAAGGATTATAGTTTGAAATAAAAAAAGGGATAAAGTAACAATTACCCACTAAACCTCATTATGTGTGACCGGTTAGCATATATAGATATGTTATTATATATGTAATAGGCCAATTTTGGCCAGGCCCAATAACAAATTAAAACCAAACATTAACAATAAACAGTCCATATTTTTAGCCCAAAATCCAATTACAAGCCCGCCAAGCCCAAAAATTAAAACAAACAGAAACCCTAGCAATAGTTGTGTGCCGCAACAACCCCTAACCCTGGCAGCGCCGCGCGCGTGCCTCCACGCACGTTACCACGCAACTCCTACGCGCGTCGTACCTCCGCCAGCAAGCATACATCCTTCGTACTTGCGAAAAAGACGCGAAAAAAACGACAGCAAAGCAAAGAAAGAAGAAAAATATTGTATTTTTATTTTTTTCTTTTATTTTTCTTTTCGGTTATAAAAAACCGAAGCAAAAACAATTGTTCTTCTTCACGATTTTTCGAATACAGATACAAAAGTAGAGGTAGTTTTCCTATATTTTCATCTCGAATACACTACATACATACAGAAAGAGAATAAAAATGAAAACTTTTACCTTTTCGTGACGATTGGAGTCCCGAATACGAAGCGTTTCGTGGTTGTTTTTTGATTTTTGGTAGGGATTTTGAGTGTTTTGGGGTCTGATTTGGGTTTAGGGGATTTTTTTAGAGGCCGATCTAGCCCCTTTTGGAGCTCCAACCACCGCACACGGCGGCAAAGCACGGTGCCCTGATGATTGGAGCTTGGCCGAACCATGGCCGGAGCTCAAGGGGCCAGACCATGAATTTTCAGAGAGTTTTCTTGCTTTTTTTTAAAGACAATGTCAAAATATTTTTTTTAAAAACTGATTTTTAGTTTTTAAAGGTAAACCATACGACATCGTTTTGGAATAGCAATTTAATGCCCAAAACGTTGTCGTTTAGAGGCTCAACCCGCGCGAGTGACCCGACCAGGGGAGGATCCGCGTGTTTTTTATTATTGGTATATTTGCGCAACGAGCCCTTCCGATTTTGTGGCGTTGTGCAATGTGATCCCGCATTTTTCTCTATTTTGTAATTCGGCCCCTCAATTTCTACCTCCGATTCATTTGGGCTTGCGCCAAAATGATGCGTTTCGAAAGGTTCGGGGTAATTACCCATTTAGCCCATGTTCTTTGCGAGCGTATTCCATTTAGGTCCCTTTGTTGTTTAATATTTAGCATTTAGACCCCGAATTTTGTTTTACTTCTAAATTTGCCTTAAATCTGTTTTAATTTGATTGTTTGTCATTTATTTGTCTTATTATTATAGTTTATTTTAAAAATAATTCTATACTGTTCATTACAGCCATTTTTATTTTAATTTTCTTTTATGTATATTATTTACATTAAATTTATGTGTTATTTGTTTTGAACATATATATATACATAATTTGTACTAAAACTATCCTAATTTATGTATATATTCTTAACTTCATATAATATTATGTATTTTCTTTTAAATCCATATATGCATTTTATTTTAAATCTATATAAATGAATAATTGTTCTTTTAAAAATCTTTTTAGATTACATTTTTTATTTCAAACACCTTCCTATATTTTTTATATACATTATTTATTAAGCTTTCTTAGTTTATTTTCTAAATTGTTTCATTAATTGTCGATTTCAAACTTATTTCTTTAGTGTTTTTTTAACCTGTTTGCTATCACTCAAAATTTGTTTTATACTAATTTGTCTTGTAAATTACGTAGGATTACTACTTCTTTTAGTTTATTGATCTTTGATTGTTAAAATAGGTCCGTTAAAATGAAATATGTCATAAGAAAATTGCTATTACGAATTTGTATGTTTTAATTGTTTGTGTCATTACCATTCATTTGTATAAGGATGAGTTCATATATCACTTCATGTTTGATGCTATGCTTGTGTTCCTCGATATTGTTTTGTGATTCAAATTCTAATATTTTTTAACATTTACTAGATGCTTCATTTATTATCCCAAGCAAATCAAATAAATACTTTATAAGTCGATCTTAAAATCGCTCATTTGAAAATTCTTCAAAATAAGGCAATATTTGTGTGTTTGGAAATTCGAGAAATCGTGCCCTATCGTGCTGGGTTTCGGTTTTCTGTTTGACCAAATAACCAAATATCCTTTCAACCGCATATTTTGAAAATCAAAGATGATATCGGTGTCGGGGTATAAACGTGTCTTGTCCTAACGTGTTGGATGTGATGTTTTTATTCCTTTGGAACGAGTGAATCTTGAGATTCAATTCAATATTAATCAACATTCTTTAAAAAGAATTTTATCTTAAATATTTTCAAGTTTTCAACGCAAGGACACTAGTTAATCAATTTGGTACCGATTTTGGGCGTTGCGGGGGTGCTATCCTTCCTCGCACGTAATCGATTTTCGAACCCATTTTTTTAATTTTCGTAGGCCAAAATCAATATTTTAAATAAAACGTTTTATAGGTGACCGATCACACCTAGACAAAAAAGATTGGTGGCGACTCTATATTTTTAAAGTCGATCCCGTTGTTTTTCCAAACTCGATAAAAATGGTTTCAACAGCTTGGCGACTCCACTTGGGACTGGTTCAGAGTCAGGCCATAGATTGATTAACTGTTCTCCTTTTGATTGAAAATTTGGAAAATTATTTTGAAAAATCACGTTCTTTTGATGCATTTGTTGGTGCTATGATTAAATCTTGTAGAATACTCTTGCATTGCATTGCATGACCTTTGTGGTCATACCTTTTAAGTGGGAGTGAGAAACTATGCCTTCGTGAGGTTTTCACCTCCACATGGGCTAGTGGACTGCTTCCGGGATACATCCATACCTATGTCTTCGTGAGATTTTCATCTCCGCATGGCCATAGGGAAATGTATTCCCCTAAACCGAACTTGGTCCATATGAGCCTATAATGGGTGAGGATTGAGGAATCTGCTAGTTTAGGTACCCTCTCGTGAGAACCAAACCACATATAGTGAACCCTAAGAGCTAACCCTAGGTAGAGCCACACCGAACCCTAGTGGTCACACGATTTGGTACTTTATTATGTTGTTATTTTCTCTTGTGCTAACGTGTTTCTTTTGTTTTGACTGCATTGCATTTCATCATCATAGAAATGATGTGTTGATTAATATTCGATTGCTAAATAGAAAAGTTTGTCATAAGGAAACGAATTTCTTGATAAAGTGGATTATAACATGGCCGTCCGGACATGGTCTAAATAAACACAATGGAAGAAGGTTGATAGTTTGCGAAGGAATGCAGAACCTTGCCCGAAAGATTCAAATTGATAAAGATTGTGCAAGAGCCATCATGTCTCGACTTTCTTAAAGGAGCTAACAAGCATAGTGGGGATAATTGTGCAATTGGTAGCGACCCGAATCAAGCAAAAGGAAATAATAGAGACATCTTTTGGAAAATTAGCAAGATAACAAGATCGGTGTTTTCATTTGAATTCTAAGGGCAATGCCGCGTGTGTAATCCGCTTTATGTAAAGATATTTGTTTTCTAGAAAAGTTCTTCTAATGGAATTGAATTCAGAATCAACGTCTCTCTTTCTTTTTGCATTCATCCCATGCATTTGCATTGCATTTCATGCATTTGCATTACATCGCATCATATGCATTAAAATTTTAGAAAGGCTCTAATTTATTAAAAATTATTTCAGCAACCTGGAAACCGACAAAGCCTTACCAGATACGCATCCCTATGGCACAAGAAAGAAAACTCAAGCAATGGATAAAAGACTAGAAAAGTTGGAACAAATGCACAAAGAAATGCAAGAACAAATGCAGGCACAAATGGAGGAGCAGCTCGCTAAGATCCAGTAGGATATGATGGACAAAATGATGGAAGCTCAGGGAAATATGATAACTTAGATGACGCAGCTGTTGAAGGGGCCTATGGATAAAGGAAAGAACCCCATGGTAAATGTTGAGGAGAATACTAAGTATCTTCAATGTTCCCCTGGTTTTACTCCACCACATGTGCAAACATGACCTGAAGTAACTATACAAAGGCCATCTGTCACGATCAGGTCTCAACAATTCCAAACTGGTGCTTCAATGAATCTCCAAACTGGCTCAGGGTCAGGAGATAATCCAATCAATACTGATGTCCCTAATTTGGATGAAATAGCTGAAGGAGAGAGGACAAAAGTAAAATTACCAAAGCAGATAGAAGATAGATGTAAATGGTTGGAGGAGAAATGATCGTTGTTTTTTCGAGTTTTAAAATTTATAAAGAGAATGATCGAACCTGGAAACTAACTCTGACAACGATTGAAGGCAAGTGTACCTATCGAACAGTAGTATAGCTTAGGCAAGACTGGATAGTCGAACCCAAAGGAACTAAAAGTACTAATACTAACTTTCTTTTTATTATTTAGCCTAAAATAAGTGAATTTATTTATCTAATCTAAAATTAACTAACTACTAAGCTAAAGATGCAAAGACAAAAAGAATGAATTGGGGAAATACTGTTGGAAAAACTCAGTTGATTAAGACGATACCCTTAAGAAGAATCCACCTAGACTTCACTTGTTATCTAACCAGATGATTTATTCACTTGACTTGATCCGTAAGATTCCCTAAGTTATATTAAACCCTCTCTCGAGGCGAATAACGTCTAACCCTAGGTTTATTAATTGAAATCGCTTTCTAATTAAAACTCCTAGAATCGCATTAACTCGATCTATGGACTCCCATATTAGGTTTCACCCTAATCCGGCAAAATCTCGTCACCCTATCTCTAGGCGCGCGATCAACTCCGCTTAATTATGCTAGATCTACTCTTAAGTAGGGACTTTTGCTCCACCACCTAAGCACATCCAACTTGAATCAATATCCCGGAAATATTAACACAAGAATTAAGCACACATAATTAAGAACAAATCAAGTATTTATCATATAGTTCAAAAAACAATAACAAGATCCGTCTTAGGTTTCATCCCCTTCAGGTATCTAAAGGGTTTAGTTCATATCAAAATAAAACATCTCAGAGGAAAAGATAAAACAAAACATAAGATATCCCTAAAACCCCTTGAAGGAATTGAAGGAGAGATCTGTCGTCTTGAGTAGAATTTCGGCTTCTTGAGATGGATCAACTGGCTATCTTTGAGTGATTCCCACAAATCTAACCTTTTCGGCTTGGCTCATTGGCCTCGCTAACCGCCCGACTAAAGCCCTTGCAGAAGGCTTCTACCGAACTCCCCGCTTAAGTTGCCCCCTTGGGTGTTTATATAGACTTTGGGATGCCTTACTTGTCCCCTAAGTATCCTAATTCAAGTGGAATTCCTACTAGGGTGTTTGAATAGGCTTTGGAATGTGTTTCTTTGCCCCTAAGTATCCTTTTTCGAGTGAAATTGTCTTTTGCCACGACAGGGACACGGCCATGGCACACGCCCGTATGGGTCGTGGCCAGGCCGTGTTCGACACTGTTTAATGAGGCACGGCCATGTGGCTTGGGCCCAGGCCGTGTGGATTTCGTGATATGGCCCATTTACTCCGTTTTGGGCCCGTTTTCTGCTCTTTTCATCCTCTAGTGCTCTCCTGGGTATAAAACATGAAAAGAAAGGATTAAGAGCACCTTTTTACATAAATCAAGGGATAAATCATCCGAAAATATGCTAAATGTGGGATTAAAATATGTTACTTTTACGGTTTATCACATACCCCCACATTTAAGCTTTTGCTTGTCCTCAAGCAAAATTCTCAACTTACAATTAAAACGAACTTTCCATAATTCATAATTCCTATCAACAATGTCTCATCATAATTCATAGATAATTTATACATGGATAATTAAACTCAAAGAGTCCTAAAGATTCAAACAATATAAGTCATATATTTATATCACGAAAACGTAGGTATTTCCCCTTACCTGAATAATTACTTTTAATTCAAAATCGACAAGGATTGACATCCTCACAAAAAGATTCACTCAAATCACTCGAGGTGTTTAAGGTTCAAGAAAAGAGCACTCATAAGTCGAACCTGAAAAGTTAATCCCATAGGCTTGCCTGAAGATCAAATCTCCACCACTGTTAAATGAGATGATAAACAGATCAAAAGGTCTTTAACAGGGTTGTAACGGGGTTAGGGTTAAAGGTGTGGTTAAAGGTTGAATTAGAATGTTAGAATCGAGATTAAATTGACAAGTTACCTATCTAGAAATACTGAGACGATAATAGATAGTTACATCAACTGAAAAATAATAACCCTAATAATACGAGCTTTTCTTTTTGATAAATAGACTTTAACTGTATAAGCTCACTTTTCATAATGCTAATACTGAATATATTTCGATTTTTTTTAAGAACAAATCAAGTAATAAAGGCTAAATTCAGCTACTGAAATAATATAATTAGGTAACTAATCAAATCAAATCTCAATATAAGGGTAGTCAAAAGGAATGGTGATAACAAATACAAAGGGTTTTGGGTTAATATTAGCTGGTGAGTCAATAAAAAGGGTTGTTAGGATTAAACGGGGTTCACTAGGGGTTAATTATAGAGGTAGGCTTTTATGGAGTAAGTGAATTAAAACTTAGGTGCCTTTATCATCTCTGTATATCAAATCAAAGGTGTGGCCTCGACATGTATAATCGAAGCAAGTTCTAGAATAATGAATCATTGTTGACACACTCATAATTAAAGAATGAGCACGAAAGAATGTATGCTCTATAAGGCTCAAAAGATCACAGAAATTATGGGTTTGTGATGTCAACCTCGTAAATTTCAAACTTCAAAATAACATTCAGATTCAAGTAGACAACCTAAAAAAAAATTAATTTTGAAAAAAAATAGACTTATCATGCTCGATTCTCTAGTATCCTTCAAATTTAATCATCAATGCACAATTATCAATGACTTAATCCAAAACATATCAACAAAGATCATAAATCATAGGAATTTTCATTCTAATCATAATATGAGACACTTACTTTAGAACAAGGCATAATTCAAGGATTTTCAAATAATACTATAGGTAAACCCCCCACACTTAATATGTATACTGCCCTCAATGTACAATGATAGATAATAGAAAAATAATCATAAAATCATAGGATGGGGAGAGAAGTGAAACTTCCTGGGTTTTGGATGAAGTCAATGAAAAGAGACCTGATAGAATTGGAGGTGAACGTGGGAAAGCCTCTCAAACCGTTTGAAATTGAATCCTCGAAGCAGCCGTACTGATTTTATTGTATCCTAAGCTAAATCTAAATGGTACGAAGAATAAGAAGAAGATAATAAAGAAAATATAAAAAAATAAAAATAAAAATAAAAGTAAATAATGGAAAATGAAAGAAGAAAGATAACGAGAAAAGGAAGGGAAGAAGGGGGTTAAATAGAAATTATGGATCTGGTAGTTGACCCCGCCCTTGTACCTTCCTGTGGTGGCCACACGGCCACGGCCACAGCCGTGTGGTATGGAAATCTGTACTTTGGTTAGTTTATGGTTAGGTGCTAAAAGGAAAGATAAAAGTAAAAAATAAAAACTGTAAAAATTAATGGGGTTAATGCTCGGGTTGCCTCCCGAGAAGCGCTCGTTTATAGCCTTAAGCTAGACTTTACCTCTCATTCGTATGGTCATGGTGGTTTGAGGAGGTGAAAACCTTTCTCATGCGATCAATTCGGTTATTGATATAAAATTTAAGTCGAGTTATGTTTTCCTTAAGAGTTCCAAAATTAGAATGTGTTACCTCGAACGTTCCACCTGGGAAGATTTTGAGTACCTGATCTCCTATCTTAAGCTGGGTTGTCCCCTCATTAAGTTTGTAGTGGAGTTGCCTCATTTTTGCTTCGTGTGTTTTTAGTCTCTCATTGAAGTGTCTTCCATTCGTCTAGTTTATCGATCCAAAGCCTTCGTTCCTCATGAATTTCTTCTTTATTGATATGAGGTCTAGGATCTAGCATCTGCGAAAGAGCTTCAAGAAATGGCAAGTTAATATGAAATTTCTTTGTAAGTTTAAGAGACTTACCGAATTCTTTCTCTGTGTGGTCTTTCTTTGTCGCATTGGGGTATGGCACACAAGCTTGGTACTCTGTAATTACCGGGTTTGGTAAATCCTAGCTTACCTCAACCTTACCTCCACTCACCACAGGCTCTTGCCTTGGGTCAGATTCCACTAACCTTTCACTGTCATGAGCTATTACGGCTTGTATTTTCTCTTTTAGGTTAGTTTCAGTGTTGCTTGGCAAGCTTTCTTATAGTTGTTCGGAAATCAGCTTCGCAAGTTGTCCAACTGACTTAGTAATTTCCCCAAATGACTTAGTAAGTTCCCCAACTTGGTTCTCGATCCCTTTCAATCGATTTTTTTGGTTTTTAAGTGTTGTCTCAGTGTCTTGGAGACGGGTATCTGTGGCTGCCATGAATTTTGTCAGCATCTCTTCAATGTCCGACTCCTCTTCCTGTTGGTGAGGTGGTTGTTGAAAATTTGGAGGAAGCTCCTGTCTTTGGCTATTTTGATCATCCCATGAGAAATTAGGATGGTACCTCCAACCTGCATTATAAGTGTCATTATAAAAATTATTTTGTGGTCTAGAATAGTTACCCGTTTAGTGAGCTTGCTCGTTTTCCATGCCATGTCCGTAGGGTGGGTACTCAGGATTCGCCACGCCTCCTAAATTTGAATCATATTATATTTCTGGGTGTACCTGCGAGAGACTACACAAACCATCAATCTTTTTATTCATCATCTCTAACTGATTAGATAACCTGGTGAGCACGTCGAGGTTGAAGACACTGGCTGCTTTAGTAGGAATTGTCCTCATTACTTGCCACTGATAATTATTCAGTGCCATCTTCTCTATAGACTAAAAATATCTGCCAAAAGCAAAATAGAGGAAAAATTAGCAAAGTAAAAAATAATAATAAAAATAAAAATAAATTGCAAAAAATAAAAAAATGGCTAAAGTAATAAAAATTGAGCGTTTTTAATATTTTAGTTCCCCGGCAACGACGCCAAAAACTTGATCGTTGTTTTGTCGAGTTTTAAAATTTATAAAGAGAATGATCGAACCTGGAAACTAACTCTAACAACGATTGAAGGCAAGTGTACCTATCAAACAGTAGTATAGCTTAGGCAAGACCGGATTGTCGAACCCAAAGGAACTAAAAGTACTAATACTAACTTTCTTTTTATTATTTAGCCTAAAGTAAGTGAATTTATTTATCTAATCTAAAATTAACTAACTACTAAGCTAAAGACGCAAAGACAAAAAGAATGAATTGAGGAAATACTGTTTGAAAAACTCAGTTGATTAAGACGATACCCTTAGGAAGAATCCACCTAGACTTCACTTGTTATCTAACACTGAACCATACGATTTATTCACTTGACTTGATCCGCAAGATTCCCTAAGTTATATTATACCCTCTCTCGAGGCGAATAACGTCTAACCCTAGGTTGATTAATTGAAATCTCTTTCTAATTAAAACCCCTAGAATCATATTTACTCGATCTATGGACTCCCATATTAGGTTTCACCCTAATCCGGCAAAATCTCGTCACCCTATCTCTAGGCGCGCGATCAACTCCGCTTAATTATGCTAGATCTACTCTTAAGCAGGGACTTTTGCTCCACCACCTAAGCACATCGAACTTGAATCAATATCCCGGAAATATTAACACAAGAATTAAGCACACATAATTAAGAACAAATCAAGTATTTATCATATAGTTCAGAAAACAATAACAAGATCCGTCTTAGGTTTCATCCCCTTCAGGTATCTAAAGGGTTTAGTTCATATCAAAATAAAACATCTAAAAAGAAAAGATAAAACAAAACATAATAAATCCCTAAAACCCCCTAAAGGAATTCAAGGAGAGATCTGCCGTCTTGAGTAGAATTCTGGCTTCTTGAGATGGATCAACTGGCTATCTTCGAGTGATTCCCACAAATCTGACCTTTTCGGCTTGGCTCCTTGGCCTCGCTAACCGCCCAACTAAAGGCCTGGCAGAAGGCTTCTGCTAAACTCCCCGCTTAAGTTGCCCCCTTGGGTGTTTATATAGACTTTGGGATGCCTTACTTGGCCCCTAAGTATCCTAATTCAAGTAGAATTCCTACTAGGGTGTTTGAATAGGCTTTGGAATGTGTTTCTTTGCCCCTAAGTATCCTTTTCCGAGTGAAATTGTCCTTTGCCACGACAGGGACACGGCCATGGCACACGCTCGTGTGGGTCGTGGCCAGGCCGTGTTCGACACTGTTTAATGAGGCACGGCCGTGTTGCTTGGGCCCAGGCCGTGTGGATTTCGTGATATGGCCCATTTACTCCGTTTTGGGCCCGTTTTCTGCTCTTTTCATCCTTTAGTGCTCTCCTGGGTATAAAACATGAAAAGAAAGGATTAAGAGCACCTTTTTACATAAATCAAGGGATAAATCATCCGAAAATATGCTAAATGTGGGATTAAAATATGTTACTTTCACGGTTTATCAAGAAATTTAAGGCAATAGAAAGTGCTATGGCTGTTATGGAATTGATGCCAAGGAGTTAAGCTTGGTCCCAGACTTGGTACTCCCATGCAAATTCAAAATGCCTGAGTTCAAGAAATAAAATGGGACAAGTTGCCCCGAAGCTCATATTACTATGTTTTGTAGAAGAATGATGGGGTACATTAACAACGATCAATTATTGATCCATTGCTTCTAGGATAGTCTGGTAGGGGCAGCAGCCAAATGGTATAACTAGTTGACTCGTTCCCAGATTGGTTCATGGAAAAACTTGGCTCAAGCTTTCACAAAACAGTACAGCCACGTGACAGACATAGCGCCCGATAGGATTACACTCCAAAACATGGAGAAGAAGACAAACGAACGCTTCAGGCAGTATGCCCAGCGATGGAGGGAGATGGCGACGCAAGTCCAACCACCCCTCTTAGAGAAAGAGATGACCATGCTCTTTATCAATACACTGAAGGCCCCATTTATCATGCATATGCTAGGAAGTGCTACAAAGAGCTTCTCGGACATTGTAATGACCAGAGAAATGATCGAGAATGCCATAAAAAGTGGAAAGATCGAGGAAGGATAAAATAACAAGAGAATGGCCACAAGGAAGAAAGAAAATGAAGTGAATAGTACAAGCATGGGGTACTCAAAGTCGATTACTGTTAATCAGCCAAAAACAGTGACTACTGGGTATCAGGGTTCATCAAGGAAAGAATCTGGCACAAGGCAAAGCAATGAGAAGCTCCAATTTATGCCGATCCCAATAACGTATAAGGAGTTGTATCAAAGCTTATTCGACGCGCATGTTGTGTCTCCTCACTACCCGAAACCGATGCAACCTCCATACCCAAAATGGTATGACCCAAATGCCCAATGTGAGTACCATACGGGGGTCATAGGGCATTCGATAGAAAACTGCCTTGCTTTCAAGAAATTGGTGGAAAAATTCATCAACATGGGTATTGTGAAGTTAGATGATGCGCCAAATGCAGAAATATGAACCTGGGAGCGTTTTGGACAATCAGACTGCAAAAGAAATTCCTGTAGTATTTAGAGCATACTTAGAGTAATGTACAAAACGCACTTGGTGCTTTAAGCCTAGAAGCAATAGGATTTCTTTTGTGAAATAGGCTTGTGTCCAGAATTTTTATTTCAGTAAAATGCATCTTTTTAAGAAGATATTTTTTCATTCTTGCCATTTCATACTATACATTCTTTTGATTTTTATATATTCTTTCATTCTTTATACATGACCATACCATACAAATAGTCATCCTTAGAATCATTTATTCTTTGGATTTTCTGCCTTCTTACCTAGGAACCCAGATATCAATGACACAAGCGACGTTGTTATTGACTCCCTTTTTGAATGAGATATGGGTCTAGGGGATCTAAGGACTTTGAAGATGACAGAGATTGTAGCCTATCCTTTGATTTGTTAACGATGGTAGAACAAGATGAAAATAGACTCTACCTTGTAAGAGGTCAATGGACGTTGCAAGCTTAGGAAAAGGATAAAGATCGAAGCCTAACTCACCACAAAAATAAGGTGAGACATCATTGAACTATTTTCAAGGATTCCAAGATGTTTTCACACGATCATATCAAGGTACGCCAGGCTATTGAAATGCGGGTATACTGTTAAGATTGGTGTTTAAAGAACACGTGTTAATGGTTCTACGATGGCCAGGCTAATCAGGAGATTCGAGCTGTTGATTTACAAAGAAAAGGAAATTGCATCAATTACTTTGTAAATGCCAAATTGAAGAAGACAGGACTTATGTGCCTCCTCCATTTTTTCTATATGTGGGGCATAGATATTATGAGGTCGATCTCGTCGAAAGCATCTAGCCGACACAATTCATCTTTGTGGTTGTCAATTACTTCACTAAGAGGGTGAAGGTCGCTTCATATGCCAAAGTTGCAAAGTCAACAGTCATCAAATTCAAATTCAAATCCAAATCCAAATCCAAATTCAAATTCAAATTCAAATTCAAAAAAAGTGGAAATAAAGAATGTCAGAAAGAAACATAATTGCACAATGTCAAAGATTTATGATCTATTCAAAGATCAGACACCATATCAGTGCAGCAATGGCAGCCAAAAAACCATTCAAAATTTTTTTTGAAAAATGGCTGAGACTTGTGAAGGTTGGCATAGAGAAGTTACCATTTACCCTTTATGTTTCTTGAACGTTGCCAGGACCTTCACCGGGGCATCTTTCCCATTGGTTTATGAAAGAGAAGCAATTGTTGGAAGTTAAGATTCCTTTTCTCCAAGCTTTGATTGAAATAAGAATTGGATAAAGCAGAGTGTCTCCAGTAAGCTTGATTGAAAGTATTCATCATGGTCGAATGTACCAAAAACAGATGATACGGGCTTATGATAAAAAGGTTCGCCCAGGAGATTTTATGATGGAGACCGGGCATTAAGAAGGATTCTTCTCATACAAAAGGACTTCAGAGGGAAGTAAATGCCAAATTTGGCAAAACCTTATGTGGTGAAGAAGGCTTGTTCTGGAAGATCATTAACTTTGACCAAGATGGATGGCAAGGATATATTGAAGCCAGGGAGTTCAGATTTCAGTCTAAAAGGAGAGGCCAAGGTGAAAACCCGCAAAGGGGCACTTTAAGACCGTAAAAAAAATCAAAAAGAAGAAAGAAAAAGAGAGGCCAAGGCGAAAACCTGCAAAGGTCGCCTTGAGACCAAAGGGGATTTGAGTTGAAAACCTGAAAAGGGCAGCTCAAATTTTGATCGAAAGTGGGGCACACAGTAGTCTTGCTATACTTGAATCGACAGTGAAGAAGTATGTTATGTCTTGGGCATCAACAAAATACTCCGGACCCCCTAAACCCATGTGCTCATGTACTTGCAGCTTGTCATAATCTTCGTATTGACCCCATGAGCTATGTCGACGAAGTCTACAAATTAGAAAACATGTACAACGTGTGGAGACACGTATTCCCACCAGTCCCAGATGAACGTAAGTGGCCATCGGTATCGCTTGCACCATATAAGCTGTTGTCGGATAGAGAATTGAGGCGCAAACCAAAAGGTCGACCTTCCTCGACTAGAGTACGCAACAATATGGATATCCGAGAACCGACCAACCAAGGTCGGCGGTGTGGGTGGTGTAGGAACCCGGGCCATACATCTCACTCGTGTCCAAGTCGGACTAGTTGACCGTGTTCTTAGCTTGTTTGTCTCTTGCTGGCTATGTAATTTATTAAATTGCAAAAAATGAAAATTAAATTACAAAAGAAATAACATTAAACTCAATTTTATTAAATAAAAAAAATTATATTGCAAAAAACTAAATTATCAATGAAAACTTCTTATTTATTAAATATATTAAAACTAAATTACAATAAAAAAAAAATAAAAACAATTTCTTATTTATTACATATATTAAAATTAAACTACAATAAAAAAACTTAAACAATTCTATTTTATTAAAGATATTAAAATTAAATTACAATAAAAAAATTAAACAACTATTATTTTATTAAATATATTAAAACTAAATTAAAAAAATATAGAATAAAAAATAAATTTTTATTGTATTAAAAAATCAAATTAAATTACATACAAAAAAATACACAACTTCTATTTTAGTGAAGATAAATTACAATAAAAAATTAAACAACTATTATTTTATTAAATATATTAAAACTAAATTAAAAAAATATAAAATAAAAATAAATTTTTATTGTATTAAAAAAATCAAATTAAATTACATACAAAAAAATACACAAATAAAAAACAACTTTTTTTATTCAAAAAATAAAAAAATTTATTACAATTTAAAAAATAAAAAAGCCTATCCTAATCAATGTTGATGCCGGTGGGAACCAGTGCCACAGGAGGGCGGTCAGCGGTTACGCGCTGGATTCCTCCTTCTTCTAGCTTCCGGCGGGGGTCGTGGAACCTCAGGCGGGGAATCGAGTTCCTCCGGCAGTGGGTCTGGTTCTGGGTGTTGCGATGATGACCCACCTTGATAAAATAATGACCCCGGAGGTGTTTGCATAAACCACGGCGGGGGTGACTGCATCCCGTACGGTGAAGGAGCCTGGTAGAAAGAACTGCTCCCCGAGGGCGCCTCCTCTAATCCCATACTCGACGTCGGCCTCACGATCGGCTGGCTAACGGGAGTTGTCGGGAACGGACTCGAACCCGGCCATGCATTCCAACCTGAGGTGGGACTAGGAAAAGGAAACATATATGGGTTAGGAGGATACATATAAGGAGCAGGGTACGCACCTGGCATAAACTGTGGACGCTGTGATGTCGGTGTTGTTAGCTGAACTGATGGGCCCGGTGATTGTGTAGGCGCTGTTGATGGGCCCGGTGACTGTGTAGGCACTGTTGCTGGGCCCAGTGACTGTGTAGGCGCTGTTGCTGGGCCCGTCTCATCACCCCTTCTCCTTGAATGTAAAGGGGCCCGATGTTCCCTTCGCTCGCGAATTTGCCGTCGCCTCTCTTCATCCGACAACAGATACGGCTTGCCATGGATTCTAAACCATGGTATGTACTCCGGCACGTACGCTAACTCAGGAACTATGATCGGTTCCTGGTTAGGTAAAAAGTCATACCGGTTCTCCCACGTCTCGATATGTTCTGACCAAAATCTTGGCCAATCCGTGTGCTGCTGCCGTAAGTCCACTTTGTGCTCATCATCAAGCACCTCAGGAGGCACGGGAATTGGTTGCCGGCATCCAAATTGCCGCAGAACCCGATCTGACTGGTGCATCTCCACGGTTGAGTAGGTGATTAGCGGGACCTTAACGTGCCAACTGTTCGGATTTTGGAGGAACTCCTCCGGAATTACTGCCCGAATTTCGGGATCCTCGTACGGTGTCCATTGAAACTATATTAACATTACCAAAATATTAGTTATATACATAATACTGGACACTACATACGAAATACTCAATTATAATAACGAAATTCGACACTTACTTGTGATTCCGATCGTTGTTCCAATAGGAGCCGTATATCCTCAAGCGAGTTAGGTATTCCAACATGACTCGTCGGATGGTTCCACCTAATTAAATAAACTTTTAGCATGCAATTATACTATAAATCTACGACATAATTGTAAAATAAAATATTAAATTTACCTCGTTATCAGTGGGAATGAATATGGCTGGTCGAGTCGAGGACGTAAAAATGGAAATCGAAACCATGCCCATGACTGCAGTAGTGATAGGCAACCTCCGATTTTTGCTTTACTCGGCAGTGTCGCCCCGCATATCTCCCGGTACAACCTCGATAGCACGGCAGACCCCCAACTTAATTCACCGGCTGCTCTGAAATCAACAAGTTTCAGGAGCCATCTCAGGTGGACGAGGTTTCTAGAGAGGTCCGGCATCAGATAGCCTCCAATTATCCGAAGAATGTATGCCCGCGCATACCGTATTCTTTCTTCTTCGGTCGAACCTTCATTCGGCTGCGAGAATGCATCTCGTAACCAACCCATATCGATTCGAGCTCCTTGAATTTTATCCGGAATGGCACCCAGAAGCTCGTAGCATACGGCCATCCAATCGAGAGATGTTACGGACCCGGTGACTACCGACCCGTCCACCGGTAATCCCAACTGTAACTGCACATCTTCTAAGGTGATGGTACACTCTCCGCATGGCAGATGGAAAGTGTGCGTCTCGGGTCTCCACCTCTCTATCAACGCGCTGATCAAAGGCGGGTCCAACTTGAACCCCCGGCCTATGGTGGCCACGTGCCAAAAACCCGCTTCCCGCAGGTAATTCTCGATCAATGGCGATGGGGGACCAGGCATGTTGCGAATATAACATTGCAACACCCGATCTACAGACTGTTTAACAAATTATAAAATTCAAATTAATTAAAATTACATAATTAAAAAATTTTAATAATATTGAAAAATTAACATTCAAACTTACCATTTTCATTTGCTCGACGGCAATGTGCTTGTTGTCTAGGCGACGTAATTCCTCGGCCATTGTACTCCGATAAAGAATTTTCAAATTTCCCAAAAAATAGATATATTAAAAAAATTATAAAGGGCTTTGTCGTAAATAGTAAAGGACTATTTTGAAATTTGAGCGTAAATTTCAAGGACTTTGAGAGAAACTTGTGAGAAAATTGAGAGCAAATTGAGAGAATAATGAGAAAGGATTGAAGTGTGAAAAAAATGAAGGGTTGGGGGGGTATTTATAGTTTTTTTTTCTGACCGTTGGGGGGCCAACGGTCAAAAAAAATTTGACCGTTGCACGGCCTAAAGCGCGTCCCTGGGGGAGCGCTTTTGGCCACGTCAGCAAAAGCGCGCCCTCGTGGGAGTGTTTTTGCTGAGGTGGCCAAAAGCGCTCCCCCAGGGACGTGCTTTAGGCCGCTTTCCCCCAAAAACGCGCTGGCGTGGACGCGATTTTTGGGGAAATTGCACTTTCCGGTCAATTTTCTTGAAACCTATACTGTCCAGTAATTTTTTATTTTTTTTGGTATTATTGAGATATTTGCCCGTTGTTTTATGCTCTCTTAATTATCATATTTCTTTGCCTTTTTTTTCTCCCTTTTTTTCATGCAGGTCGAGGTTGGTTTTGCTCTTCCCACATCATTAAAAATAATATATATGTGTGTTTTACTTAGAACTGAAATTAAAATCTTGACTTAAAATTTGAAAGAGAAAATGATGGGTTTGGAGAAGAATAATAACACTTTATATTATAAATTTAAAAACTCCAAAATTTTAAAATTGAAAGTTACTCAAAACCCCAATTAATATAGTAACTGAAGCTACTGACAAAAAATGATGGGTTTAAAAAAGAAATAAGGTATTTTGTATTATAGATTAAAAGAACAAAAATCATAAATTTCAAAAAATTGAAACTTACCAAAGAACACAGATAAATACATAGAACATTTTGCTCTTCTCTCTTGCCTTCTTCTTTCTTAATTTTTTTCTCCTTTTTTTTTCATAATTATCGGGAAAGTCTTGCAAATAGGTCGTTAATAGTAGAAGTTTTTATGATTATAAAAAATGAATGTGGTGTTGCAAGCTTAGATTTTGCTTCTTGATAACTCGAGTAGCAACAATTGGTTTAATAGTGAAATCTGAATCTTGCATTGATATGTATTTTGTTAGGGCTTTTAGGAAAAAAAATATAAAATAAAATTTGCAAAGCAATTTATGGGTTTTTGGGTAAAACAACATGAAAATGTTAATGTGATTGAAGGCATTCATCAACAGTGGAAAATAAATGGAATTTGGTTTGAAAATTTCATGATTTTTTATATAATTAAAATTTGCAAAAAATGTTAGTTTAAATTTTTTTAGTTTTAATTTTAAGAAATTTTTAGATTTATACATATTTAAATATTTTTTATAGATTTTTAATAATTTTTAGTTTAAGATTTCTTATTTATTTTTACAATTATTGTTAAGAAAATTTTAAAGATATCAAAATGATTTGTTTACCATAGCTCAAGGACCATATTAGATATTGGCGCTTTGAATTAAAGTGCAACGTTACTTTTTTTAATGAAAGTTAACAGCTGAGTGACAAAAATGTAACAATTTGATAATGTTAGTGACTATTATGTAACTTTTGAAAGTTGGGTGATCGAAATGCAATTTTAGACAAAGTTTAGGAACAATTGATGGAGTTTACCCTTTTATTTATTATCCACTCTTTCGTAACCTTAATATCATGAGGTACCTCTACATCTTTCAGGCTAAACAAGACGATGTGGGTAGAAGATGTTAATTGTGCTATCGAAAGAAGATTATTCTTCATACTTAGGACATGATAGACATTTTGAAGCAGTATCTCATCAACACTAGATTGGTGAGAGACAATTGTACAACCAACATGAACTATTGGTAACTTTGAGTTATTTTGTATTACCACCATAGACTTTCCTTGTACTCTAATAGATTCTATGACTTTTTCATGTCACTTGTCATATGGTTTGAACAACTTGAGTCACACTCCAATCACTTTCTTAATTAATTCAATTGGATGTTAAAGCTACAAAGGCTAGTTGATTTTTCTAACACTTAATTTTTTTCATGGACTCTTCTCATTCTTCTACAACAAAGAATGCCTCAACATCCCATTCCATTTCAACAGAGAAGTAGCAGCATTGCTTTCCATGACCTTTTTCTTTGACTTACAATTGTTGGTCATACTTTCATTGTTCTTGCAATTAAAGCATTGCCTTTCAAACTTTTTTCACAACTTCGACCCTTCGAACCCCTCTGTATTAGCGCTCTTTTTTTCACCACTCTTTTTAGACCCACTTATACCACGTTACTCAAAATTCCACCTATCTTTAGTGCCATAAAGTGTTTCCTCTTCACCCTTTGATGAAGCTTCTCTCATTTTCTTAGCTAAGGCTTCTTATCCTAATAGCAAATTCTTGAACTCTTGAAGTGATGGCTAGATTTGCCATCCTTGTAATGTAACAATGAAGGCATTAACTCATAGATGACAATCCTTTTCATTCTTATCTCTCTAATTAAAGCTTGTGGATATAATTCTAAATTCTCCCAACATAACATATTCACTTTATGAAATTATTGCGTGACTATCATATCGTATTGCACTATCAAGAGTCATTCATTTTCTAAAAGTTTAAGCCTCCTATCATTCATATTTGAAAATAGAGTTGTAAAAGTGTCCCAAGCCTATTTCGAGCTTGTGGCATCTCTAATGTGCTCTATCACATCCTTTTCAATCGTCATTTTCAAAGAAAACATTCCTTGCTTCTTTTATCTTCCATTATTGCAACGTGTCATTTGCATCTTTTGTCGTTTATTGTATCACCTTACTACCATTAACAATCTACCAGTATCCCACAGGTTTTATCCTTGCATGTAAGGCATCATGCAAATTGATTATGTATTATAGTTGTTATTGCTAAGCTTTTCATTCTTTAGACAACTTGTAGGCCTGTCATCGTATTGACAATAAACTTTCACAAATCTATAATAAAAGCTTCCAAATAATAATATGGCTTTGAAATCAAAATTTTGAAAATAATAAAGTGACAAAAATGGTAAAACATTAAAACTCATAAAGATAACAAAGCTTGTAAAAACCAAAAGTATATGTATATTAATCTCTCAACTAAAAACTCTTGGCAATGATATCTCACAAAGAGACAATGAATAGAAAACACACACTTTAAATAATAGTAGGGATAATTTTCTCTGAATTGATGATTTCATTCAATACCCTAAGTGAGCTTTATGTAGCCAATCATTACAATTGTTCTCCTGTATTCTAACAATAACAACGTTAAAAGAAAAAAAACAACCTTGTTAGCCTTGATTTTCTAATATTTTGATATAGCAAAACAATCTTTAACCAAATTTGATAATATTTCTCAAAGAAATCATTTTTCAAGTTGTTTTAAACTATTAGAAATAACTCAAAAGTTCAAAAAATTATTTTGAGCCCTTTTAAGCCAAATTTCTACATGTTTTTAGCGTTGGTATCAATACCCTTATCCAAGGAACTGATACCCAAAGAGGTGGTAAGAAACTTACCTCAGGGGTATTAGACAATAAGCAGGGGTACCGGACCCAAGCCCTATATGGTCTAATCCCTGGGTGCCAATAATGTATCATTAATCTTCAAGGGTATAGTTATGGCCCTTACCGATGAGGTATCAGGCCACTTCTGTAACGCCTCGGTTTTTCATTAATTTCAGCTTTTGTAATTTCAAGACACAAATATCTATTTGCTTTAGTGGTTGAGTGATTTGGGTGTGTTTGGGCATGTCTGAGAGGTCCCAAGTTCAAGTCTCAACTTGGGTAAATTTTGGTATTTTTATGAATAAAGCCCAAACTCTGGTTAATAAGCTTATAAGCTAAAGTGTGTGAGTAATTAACAGAATGGGCCTGCTGGTTTGGTGGTTAAGTGGTATGTTATTATGTTGAAGTCATGAGTTCGAATCCCTGTACAATCAACGGATTTATTTTTTCTATTTATGCCGTGTGAAGAGGTTGAGTTGGACTAAAATTCTGATTGTGGTGGATGGAGAGAATTATAGGGAGAGATTAGGGGGTAGCAGATTTCTTTTTCTAAATTTTTGGTTATCACCCTTTTTCCAAAATTTCTAACGCCATTCTCCTTTCTTCTTCCCTTGATTACTTCGTTAGCTCTTGCTACTATTGCTCTGCAGACCTATTTCCTTTCCGTCGACAATTTGTAAGTGTTGGGAATGTCGAAATTCTGTTCTTTTTGAGTTTTCTTTAAGGGGCTTATATTCTATTTTAACAGTGTAGAAACGGGTGGAGCAAGGCTTCTTAAGGGTTGTCAAACGGTTGGAAATAGCGCAAAGTTTTGGAGGTAAGTGTTAAGTGGTTGTTTTGGATCATTGATTAGGATGATGGATTCGTTTTAAGTGTGGTTATAGGCTAATTCCGGGATTTGTAATGTCGGTTATAGGTTCGAGATTGCATTAGCATCGATTTGAAACTAGGTGTATACCTGAAAATGTAGAAAACGAGGTTTCAGCGAAAGCCGAAAACCTTTTTGTCGACGCCACACGAGCGTGTGGTCACCCGTGTGGTAGGCCATGTGCAAGACTGTTAGTCATCACACGGCCGTGTGATCGATAAGCTAGGCCGTGCGTGAGCGACACGGCCGTGTGAGGGCTGGGCGAAGCCATGTACGACTCATGGGCTCGACCAATTGGGTCGTGTGGGTCCACACGGGTGTGTGGGATTCTGGGCCAGGCCGTATGATCGACGTGCCCGGTCATACGCTTGCGCACGGTAGTGTGAGGGCCGAACGAGGCCGTGTAATCCACACGGCCAAGGCCAATTTGGGCCGTGTGGGCCGCACGAGCGTGTGAGCCCACACGGGCAAGCCACATGGGTGTGTGAGCCCTTTTTTCTGTAATGTTCTATAAGGTTGCACGAGTCGCCCTAGTCAACTGTGGGCTTAATGTAGGGTCAGTAAGCTTTACCTAAACCCCTAATTATGTGACTTGACTTTCCGATTTCTGTACCGAGCATGAATTCTAATATTTGAATGTATGAACTGTGTTTGCATAATAGCATGACATCTTATGTATGTTGCATTGCATCGGGGTGGGTTGATGATTCAGAGGAAGTATCTGAAAGGATGATGGATTCATTTTAAGTGTGGTTATAGGCTAATTCTGGGATTTGTAATGTCAGTTATAGGTTCAAGATTGCATTAGCATCGATTTGAAACTAGGTGTGTAGCCGAAAATGTAGAAAACGAGGTTTTAGCGAAAGCCGAAAATCTTTCTGTTGATGCCACATGGGCGTGTGGTCACCTGTGTGGTAGGCCGTGTGTAAGACTATTAGTCATCACACAACCGTGTGATCGATAAGCTAGGCCGTGCGTGAGCGACACGGCCGTGTGAGGGCTGGGCGAAGCCATGTACGAGTCATGGGCTCGACCAATTGGGCCGTGTGGGCCCACACGGGTGTGTGGGATTCTGGGCCAGGCTGTATGATCGACGTGCCCGGTCATACGCTTGCGCACGGTCATGTGAGGGTCGAACGAGGCCGTGTAATCCACACGGCCAAGGCCAATTTGGGCCGTGTGGGCCGCACGGGCGTGTGAGCCCACACGGGCAGGCCACATGGGTGTGTGAGCCCATTTTTCTGTAATGTTCTGTAAGGTTGCACGAGTCGCCCTAGTCGACTGTGGGCCTAATGTAGGGTCGGTAAGCTTTACCTAAACCCCTAATTATGTGACTTGACTTTCTGATTTCTGTATCGAGTATGCATTCTAATATTTGAATGTATGAACTGTGTTTGCATAATAGCATGACATCTTATGTATGTTGCATTGCATCGGGGTGGGTTGATGATTCAGAGGAAGTATCTGAAAGGCTCTCAAGCCTGTTATCTGGCAGCCGAGCTGCAACTTTCTGATTATAAGCCGCATTCAATACAGCATGGTGTGTAGGGATAGGTGGGTTGATTTTATCCCCACATGGTGTGTCGGGTTGGACGGAGTTGGTGTGTAGAGGCTGGTGGGTAGGGTTCTGCTATTCTATCTTATCTATTTATTATGACTGAAATGGGCTAAGGCTCTAGACCATATCTGATTCTGCATCTGAATGGGCTAAAGTCCATACCGTTTTTGTAATTGGCTTAAACCCGAACTGTGAATATATGTCTATTATCTGATATTCTGTGTGTATTTTTTCTGTGGGGATTACATACTGAGTTTGCGAAAACTCACCGTTTTTTGTTTAATCTGTTCAAGTAATCCCCAATAGTAGACGGATCGGTGCAGCGGAGGACTCAGGGGTGACCACGGTTCCGGACACTTATTTACGATTTATTTTTTATTACGATTTGGTTATTTTTAGGTATATTTCTTGTAATAAGGCCTTTAAGGATTTTCACTTAAATTTGGGATTATTATTTTATGAACTGCTAGCAGTAGGACAAGACTCGAGTTTTCAAAGTAACCAAATGTTTTATCAAAAACACACAAATTTGCAAATTACTTTTAAATAGCTTCCGCAACGTATAACGTTTTGAAAATGGCCAATAAATGAATAAACGACGCGTTTTTGACGGTAACCTAAAATATCGAAAAGGGCATTATTGTAATTACGTTTTCTAATTATCTACAAATGGTTTTACTGCAATTATGTTTTCCAAAGAACTATCATGTGACGTCGCCAGATTCGGCCATAACGTCTAGGCCGGGTTTGGGGTGTTACAACCTCCCTTTGGGTCCGTTCTTATGATTATTTCGATCATCTTTTTAACCCAAGAATCGAACCCCAAAGACACAAGTATCAGAACTAATGTCTCTAACGACTCAATTTTCCCTTTAACTACTCCAAACGAATAAAAATCAACAAGTGGGTATAAATAAGGACAAAAAAATTCAAAAAAAGACAAGAAAATAGTGAGCTTGGTTGTTGTAAATTGGCCTTTTAGAGGCAATCTTTCTTTGATTACTCATTTCTTAAAATTGTAAAGCTTTACTTAAGTTTTTAGGTAGAAAACCTTAAATGCAAGTGACTTTATCCTTCCTATTGAAAAGATAGTTTTGTAAATGTTAAACATTGTCCTTAGAAGGTCTCAAATTAGTGAATTTGAGAAATTCTTAGTTTTGGTAAGCTAACGTACTGGAGGTAGACCAATTGAGGCCGAACCACAATAAATCCTTATGTCAATTTTTATTGCCATCTTTCTTACAAAATTTTTAGACCTAATTCACCCATATTTTTGGTGTATATTAAGCTTTACAAACTCATTCCTAAACAATAGGAGTCATCTAAAGAATTCGTAAATAGCTAATTAAAGAAATTTCCAAAACTAACAATTGAAGACTTAACCTAAGATACTAGTGTTAAATGAATAACATATATAAGTTTAAAAAGGACACATGTGACTTTTAAGACTTACTTGCGGAGTTTTTTTAATCTCATTAATTGTATATGATAATAATACCTTTTCTATATACAAGTAAGCATTTATCATTTTATTTATACTTAAGTTCTCAAGTAAAACTATCCATGACCAGGATAGGGTCTGGTTTGGTTTATATCTGGTATCAACATTATACAAAATTATTCAAGCTTAGTCTAACATAGATTTGAAATTGTATCTAAGTCTAATATTATTGCATATAGTTAATTCATTTAAGTTCTTCCATATTTTTTGGTCAAAGTTAAACCAAACAAAAGTAATTATACTAGCTTAGGCCAAGAAACACCTTGGCTATCATCATGAAGTGCATAAATTAATTCTATAATTGAAAGCTCAAAAGTATAAAGTGTAAGGTCTCTGTTAAGTGCCAAAGCTGTCATGCTGTCCGTTTCTCTATTTTTCCCTCTTTTAACACATAAGTCACCGTTATCTTCCAGCTTTGTTGCATTATTGTTTGGATAGCTCAGACAATGATATTATGGTGGTTTTCTTCTAATCTGCTACATATTTCCTAAGTTGTTGTCAAACTGTCCAATTTAGAATAATATGTCTAGCTCTTATACTCTAATCTTGACATAAGCCTTCATACGTACCCCACAATTCATTCTTTAATACTAAACAATGACCAATATTCCTAAAAAACCCAATTACCCATTCCCCTTTATGATTTTTGATCACTTAGTTGCAAGAGGTAACTCATTCCTCCCTTTTAAAAGCTCAATTGGTGTTAACTCTAGTCGATCCTAAAAGTGGCCTTTCCTAACCAACTTTTTGAAGAACCCTGTTATGTGACATGCAATAAGTGTTACTATGCCCTTCATTAGCATAATGTATCTTATGAAGAAACAACAAATACTTATTCATAATTTATCCTACTTCTAGATATTTTTTATTGATAATCCTATTATTTATTTGAAGGCATAAGTTCCAACATATCCCACCAAAAAGAATATCACAGTCCCTTTTTTCCTTCGCAAAATAGAAGGGTTTGAGAAATCAGTATGGAATCACATCATCATTTCCATTCCTAGAAACCCATGCATTTTATCACTTTTAACTAGCTTTTTCCATATTGAAATGGTTGTGAAATAGCACCTTAACACATAACTAAAAAATTCAACTTGGGCACCATGGAGTATATATCTTTGTTGCTCCGTTAAGTTTTGCCCACTCTTTGTTCATTTGTCAACAACTTATTGTGACAAGCAAGCCACAAAAAGACTTTAATTCTTTGAGGTCTTTTAAAAGACTATATCCATTTTCATCATTTATTGCAACCAACAGAAGTTTTATATTCAAAACCATATATGTTGTTGTGTTTGTGCTAAAAACCTAACGGCATTAATTGTACGATGAGAAATTCTATATTTACACAGACCATAAAAGTCTTAAATATCTCTTCACCCAAAAAGAGTTAAATTTGAGACAACGCGGGTGGATTGAGTTACTGAAATATTATGACTGTGTAATATATTATCTTCCCGAAAAGAAGAATGTTGTTGTCGATTCCTTAAGCCGAAAATCCATAGTTGAATTACGATCCATGTTTAATCATTTAAGCATGTACGACGATGGAGGATTGTTAGCTGCATTTTCATTGAAACTGAATCTAATTGAGTAGATTCGAGAGGCACAACTTTTAGATGTCAAACTAAATGATAAAAAAAGAATGGTTGAACAAGGTGAATTCAGGGATTTTAGGATCAATAGTGATGGTTGTTTATGATTCCATAATTGGGCATGTGTGCCTAATGATGATGATTTGAAGCGCCAAATTCTCCAGGAAGCACATGATGGTTCTTTTGTTTTACACCCAAGAGGTACAAAAATGTATTTTGATTTACGAGAATTGTATTGGTGGTCGAGTATGAATAGGGAAATTCTTGATTATGTTGCAAGATGTTTGACTTGTTCGAGGGTCAAAGCCAAGCATCAGGTTCCTTCAACCTATTTCAATTCCCGAGTGGAAATGAGAGTAAGTAATGATGGACTTTGTTTCAAGGTTACCTACTTCACTAAAGAAAAAGAATGCCATCTAGGTGTTGGATTTGATGTCCTAGTGTAGTATGTTCATTTGTAAACTTGTAATTTTTTTGAATAGATTGGTTAACAAAACAAATTCATTGATTACATTAATATACTTTGTATAATTGTCCTCACATGGTTTTTGCACAGAAAGCAAAATGAAAGCAAGTGTGCTCATTGGTTGTCTAAATGTTTAACTAATACTAAGCGGTATTACGTGGTTGGATCATAGTACAGAAAGATAACTTATATTAGTAGATGAAGCTAAACATGTCCTTAGTCTAATAAAAAATGAGCAAACTAATTAAAAGACTAATATGCCATATATCAAGTCTAATTGGGAAGATGCCTTGTCTTGGGCATCGGAGCGGATGACTCCCAGAAGATAGAGAAATAGATGTGACTGACTGGACTGATAGTACATCAGATAGGATCCAAGTAGAATAGATCCTAAACTCTTTTATGGATTTATTCACTTGTGACGTTCATAGTGTGGTATAACTAAATCTTGAGTAGATGATGGACTATGTATGCGTGATGTACACTTTGATGTAAGTAAAAGCCTGAGTTTAAATAGATAAGGAATTAGAAGCTGGTGCATTGGGTGTACGACTTCTGTAGTATGTAGGGTCATTTGCAATAGTGAAATTCATAGCCCAAAACATGGGTAAATGATATTCTCTCATTGGAATTACATGGTTGATGAAAAGTAAACGTGGCCATAGGTCATTCATCTTTGTGATGGATGACTTGATCACTATTTGATAGTGATTGACTTTTCATGAAGGAATATGTAATGATTACCTTGAGATAAAATTAGAGTATATTGGGAGAATAGATTTTATCCCAAAGAGATCAATGAAATCCTTTGAGAGTAACACACTTATGACAAGGTCATTGGATGAGCACTGAGTAGTTTTTTTTGTAATGGTATGTCGTTGGGGAGAGCTCAGTCATGTTACTATAGTTAAATGAATTCGTGACTAAATGAGTTTATAATTAATATGTGAAAAGATAAAATTTAATTATAAATCATTTGAGCCTCAACTAAATATGTTCAATCAGTCCCTCCGCTAGCTCGTTAAAACCATAAATGAATTTCGTGTTTGAATAAAAATGAATGGAATGAATAGGAAAAGAGAAATGAGAAACATTTAGAAATGATTATGGTTCTCTTCGAAATGGAGAAATGGAGTCATTTGGAAATGAATGTAGGCTTCCAAAACGAAAATGGAAATGATCCATTTGCAATCCTATATGGATTACTTAAAAAATTATAGGAAGAATGAGTTTTATGTTTTTGGACTGTTTTGAAGCTCAAAAATGAAAATAAACCATTCGGTCATAGTGAACATGTTGAGTTGTGAAATATTGAACATATTTTCTCGAAATTTTATCAAGGGCAAAATCGTCAAAATTTTATTAGGGGTAAAATATAGAAAATTATTTTATATATAAACATTAAAGTTTATTTTGGGAAATAGAAAAATTTATTTTGGAAAATAGAAAAACTGAATCAGGTTGGACCACATTACAGAGTACTGGGTCAAAAAGGCCTAGGAAGTACTCGTAATTGGACCCGATGTGAGAGAAGTCTAAAAACCCCTCATGGACATGAAGGGGGCGGCAACCCTAGTAGGAATACTAGGGTGTGTCATCCACTCTGGTCATATTCTAAGTAGGATGTTGTTTTTCTATTTGAAATTAACCAGTACAACTCAACAAGGATTCTGCATTTTATTAACACAATTGAGTATCTGCTTCAGTGGTTAAGAGTTCTGGGTGTGTGTGGGACGTCCCAAGTTCAAGCCTTACTTGGGTAAATTTTGTCATTTTTATGAATAAGGCCTTATCTTTGGGTCGTACGCTTTTAGTTAGAAGTTGGTAAAAATATATCAGAATGGGCCTGCTGGTCTGGTGGTTAAGTGGAGTGTTGGAGGTCTTGTGTTCGATTCCCTGCTTTGGCTTTATTTTTGTGTGATTATGGGGAAGAGTTTGAAGTGTAGTAAAATTCCGAGTCTTTGAGGGATAGTGGGTGTGTAGTGGATGGTTTTTAGGAGAAAAATAAGGGATTAAGGGTGGTTATCGTATATTTTGTCTGTCTTTTCTTTTTCCCAAAAATCTGCATGTTTTTCCTTTCCATTCTCCCTGTCGAAATTCTCCTCTCTACTTCACTATCATTACCGTTTCTTTTATTTTTATTTTTATTTGTTCTTTCTACAAGCAAGTGTCCGAGGATCATAGTTTTCGCGCTTTTGAGTTTTGTTGGTAACTGGTTTAAGTTTCGTATTGGTATTTAGGTGGAAGATAAGAGGCGGTGCTCAGCCAATCAGGGCTTGAGTGTTGCGAAATTACCACTACTTGCTCGAGGTAAGGACTTCGTTAGATTAAAGGGAGTGTTCCTTATGAGGGTAGCTTTTAGAATCACAAATTAAGTGATTAATTGAATGGTATTTTGGTCGAATATAGGTTCTAGAGCATTTGAGGTTCGGTTCGGCATCAAACCGTAGCAGGTGTGTACTCGAAAACACAGAAAACGAGAATCGACAAAAGCCGAAAAATGATTCTGTCGACGCCACACGGCCGTGTGGTAGGCTATATGCAAGGCTGTGAGCCACAACACGCCCATGAGATCGACGAGCCAGGCCGTGCACAAGGGACACGGCCGTGTGATGGCCGGGCAAGATCGTGTGCGACACACGGGCTCGACCTATTGGACCGTGTGGGCCACACGGGCATGTGGGATTCTGGGCCAGGCCCTGTGATCCACACGGCCAAGGCCAATTTGGGCGCCGTGTGGGCCCACTCAGATAGGCCACATGGGCGTGTGAGCCCATTTGTCCGGATTGATCTGTAAGGTTGCACGGGTCGCCCAAGTCGACTGTGGACCTACTGTAGGGTCAGTAAGCGATACTTAGGCCCCTATTTGTGTGATCCGATTGTATGATATGAAATCTATATTGAACTGAATGTATGATCTGCTATTTGCATATTTGTATGTCATGAATTGTATGCTGCATTACATTGGGGTGGGTTGATGATATTAGGGGAAATATCTGAAAGGCTATTAAGCCTGATTATCTGGCCTGTAATAATCTGATTATGTGTCGCATTTCGGTACAGCATGGTGTGTAGGGATGGGTGGGTTGATTTTATCCCCACATGGTGTGTAGGGTTGGATGGAGTTGGTGTGTAGAGGCTGGTGGGTAGGACTTTGTTATTCTGTTCTGTTCTGCATATTATATCTGAGATGGGCTAAGGCCCTAATATATATCTGACTCTTTATCTGATTGGGCTGAGGCCCTGATATATATCTAATTCTGCGTTTGAGTGGGCTAAGGCCCAAACTATTTCTGTAATGGGCTCCAGCCTAGTCTATAAATTTTGATTTCTGGTGATTACTCCGTGCGTTTTATATCTGTGGACATTACACACTGAGTTGCGAAACTCACCATTTTTCTGTTAAATCTGTTCAGGTAATCACCAGCATTAGACGGATTGGTGCGGCGGAGGACTCAACGGTGACCACTGTTGCTGGCTCACGATAAATTTATGGTTTTATACTTATCATGGTTTTAATTTCTATTTGGGGAATTTTGGTGTAATTACGACCATTACGGGTTTATGTTTAAATTTGGGATTTACAACGTTTTATGGTTTTTCTGCTAGTAGTAGGAAAACTCGGGTTTTCAAAAGAAACAAATGTTTTACCAAAACACCTCGATTACGCAAACTATTTTTAAAAGCTTCCGTGAAGTATAAATATTTTGGAAAACAGACTGAATTTTGGAAACGAATGACACTAATTGGAATTAACATAAGATAATGAAAAACTTTTAAAAAGTAGAAATGGTTTGAGCGTGGCTATGGTTTCAAAAGCACTATCACATGACAACGCCAGATTCGACCATAATGTCTAGGCCGGGTTTGGTGTGTTACGCCAATAGAGCTATTAACATAACTTTGAGAGTTATTCTACTGAAAAATAGAGAGAATTTACAATGTAATTCTTGTTTCTATGCTTCAAAGGAATCGGTAGAACTTGTCGCATGTAATTCTTGTTGAATCAATAGAGGTTCAACTAAATTTATCCTTCGAGGAAAAATTAGTTGAGATTTTAGCTTGGGAAGTAAAGGAATTACAAAATAAGTGTGTATCATTAGTAAAGGTTCTGTGGCGAAGTTATAGTGTTGAAGAAGCCATGTAGGAACCTGAGGGATTGATGCGGTTGCAATATCCTCACCTCTTTTTAGGTAAATTCTGAGGATAAAATTTCTTAAAAAAGGGTGAGAAATATAACAATCTAATTTTTAGCAACATCAAAAAATCTAGTTTTAGGGCTGAATTTATTAAATCAATTTAATTGAAAATTAGAATCGAACAATTACTTATGAGGATGGAAGTATAAGGATCCAATTATTAAGTGAACTTAAATTAGATCTATTATTAATTATAGTACATGGGCTAATTTATAATGCATGTTAGTGTTGAAAATAATTATATCATCATTAATCAATACCTATTATCACTAAAGTGCAATTAGTTAATAGATTAATAAGTTAATTTAAGTAAATTAAAACTAAATATTAAGTTAATTATATATATATGAAATTTAGTGGGAATAAGCATAAAAAGCTATATTCTCTTCTTCTTCCCAATTCAACTAAGGCTAGTAAAACAAAAAGAAGAAAAATCCTTTCAAGCTTCCACCATTCTCGAATCCTTAATAAGATTATTAGTAAGTTTTCTTCATAAATTAATAATGAACTTTTAATTGTTAAGGTGAAATTCTTTAAACCCATTCGTTTGATCATGGAATTAATAGAATTAGGATTTAATCCCATAGATAGAAGCTTCAAGAACTTGAATGTTAAAAGATTAAGGACATGCATGTTAAGGATTAGTTAGTTTATGGAAACATTATGTAACGCCCCAAAAATCCTTTATAATTATTCTCGTATGTTTGTGACACAAATATCTGTCTGCTTTAGTGGTTAAGTGTTCTGGGAGTGTCTGAGAAGTCTTGGGTTCAAGTCTTAGCTTGGGAAAAATTTTGTTTTTAATTGAGTAAACCCCTATATTTAGCCAGTAGGCTTATAAATAAATGTTAGTAAAATATGTCAGAATGGGCCTGCTGGTCTGGTGGATAAGTAGAGTGGCAAAGTGCTGGTGGTCTTGAGTTTGGGTCCTGGTGTGCGCCAGGGAGTGTTTTATTTTGCTGCTAGTGTCGTGTGGGTGTTTTAGTCTAACCGAACTACTAAAGAGTTGGAGTGGAATTTGAATTAGGTGGTTGAGGGAGGGGTGGACGATTTTTGGGGAGTGGATTGAGGGATTTAGGGAGAAAAATAAGGATAGAAGATTTTGAAGGTAACCAAAATAGGTGGCGGCAAATTTGGCGAAAAGCCAAAAAATGTGAAAAGTCAACGCCACTCGAGGGTGCGACCACCCATGTGGTAGGCTGTGTGATCGAACACGGGCGTGTGATCGTCGAGGTTGGCCATGTGTGATTCATGGGCTTGGCCGAATTGGGCCGTGTGGGCCACACGGCCGTGTGGGCCACACACGGGTAAACCACACGGGCGTGTGAGAATATTGGGCCAGGCATTTTGGGTCATGTGGGCCACATGGGCATGCAACATCGGCCTGTGGACCCATTTTCACTGTTTGACTGCTAAGATTGCACGGGTTGTTCGAGTCGACTGTGAACCTACTGTAGGGTCGGTAAGCTTACCTAGACCCCTAATTGACTAAAATGACTGTATGACTTATATGAATAAGCATGATGATGTTCCACTGATTTGATGCTGTATGCCTTGCTTACATGCATGATATTATGTTATAGCATGTCATATTTGTATATTGCACTGCATTGCATTGGGTTGGGGGCTTATTATGATCGGAGGAAGTATACCGAAAGGCCTCGAGCCTAACTTACTGGCAGCTCAACTGCAAACTACTGTCTAGTGCCGCATACGGTACCTTTTGGAGTGTAGGGATGGGTGGGTTGATTATATCCCTACATGGAGTGTAGGGTTGGACGGAGATAGAGTGTAGAGGCTGGCTGGGTAGGACTTGTATACTGTGTAATCGGTTACTGTATTGATTATTTTTCCTGTAATGGGCCAAGGCCCAAACACATGACTGCTTTTGTACTGAGATGGGCTAAAGCCCAAACTGATATTGTTACTGATACTGAAAAGGGCTTAGGCCCAGACTATGATTGCTTTCTGCCTGTTTTCTATATATGGGATTACATACTGCGTTTCGTAAACTCACCCTTCTGATTTGACTATACACGTAATCCCCAGATATAGACGGATCGGTGCGGCGGAGGACTCAGAGGGGGCTACACGACCTAAATTGTTTGATTTAGTACCTAATAATGATTTTTAATTTTATTTTGAGGTATTTTACTATAATAATGGCCTTTTTGGATTTTTATGGTTAAATTGAGATTTCTACTTGTAACATCCTAAATTAATGGGCCTTTGCGTTTAATGTGTAATGTGAATGTTAGGGGTCCAGAATGGGCTCAGGGTTAGGCCGAGGCCTTAATTGAATTTTCTGGTTGGACACTCTAGTGGAAAGCCTGATGAGATAGGGCTTAAAAGATGTTATTTGTGTTTTCAAATACAAAATGGGCTTATGGCCCAGTGGCAAAGTGGCGCCACTTAAAGAGCAGGGAAGTGGTGTCAACTAGGGAGCCCAAGTTCAAGTTGCATGAAGCCCAACTATTTTAATTAAAATTGGCATTAGGGTTTTATTTTCCCATTCTCTTCTTTATTTTTGGCATTTAGGGTTTTCATCTTCTCTCTTTTCCTCATTTTCTGAATAAGAGCCGAAAACTCCCTTAAGCATTCTTTCTTTTCACATTGTCTGCCATAGCCGAATCTGCCCTAGCCTTGCTGAAATTTTTCTTTTTCCAATACCGTTTCTATCACTTCTTTACGTTTGATATTACTCTTTTCTCTCAATCATCTCCTTCTCAAAAGCCGAAACTTTATAGATCTCTTGAGACCATCTTTTCTTTTTGACCTTCTCAAAAGCTGAAACTTCATAGATCACTTGAGATCATCTTTTCTTTTTGACATTCTCAAAAGCCGAAACTTTATAGATCTCTTGAGATCATCTTTTCTTTTTGATCTTCTCAAAAGCCGAAATCTTCTAGGAGTTGCCGAATTCTATTTAAAGGTAGGTGCCGATTTCTTCTGATCTATTCTTTTTTCTCTTTCAATTTTTAGAAGACAAAGCCGAAAGGCTAATGGATTGTTGGTTTCTTGTGTTTACGTGTTGGGCGACATTCAAGAATTGAAGTGGATCGCTTAGATCTAAAAGCCAGAACCGTTAGTCTCTGAACCTCATATCTCTCTTTTCGGGATTTCAAGGTAAGGGGCTCTCTTTAGATTCTCTATAGATTCGCTATCGTAATTGTGATCTTAACCATATGTTGTGATAAGGTCTTTTAATGGAATCAAATATCGATCAGGCGAAGGAGGGGATTGAATCTGTTAAACCAATCCTTAAGTTTAAGAAACGAGCGGTGTCAGCAGTTTGGGATTGGCCACCGGGTTGTGGACCGGCTTCAGAACAAAATCTTAGGCAGTTAGCAGTCTATCGGCTTCTAATAGTGTCGACATAGAAGGTCTCGTCTTGACTGTAATCAGGTGTGTAGATCTCTAACACACTAATTAATCTATACTAAATATCTGTTATGGGCTAAAAGCCAGAAAAAGGCTGTATAGTAATCTGTACTAAATATATGTTATGGGCTAAAAGCCGAAAAAAGGCTGTATAGACAGTCGGATTACCCAAAAAGGGTAGGCAAGGGATGCCAGGTACGTAATCATAGAAACTTCTCTATGTGTATCGATGTATGTGATAGACTGTAAACTTTTAGGTAGTATATTGTTTTGATTCTGCATGTATGTAGGGTTGATATGATGAAGGGGAAGAGCATGTTAATAGGTCACTTGGTGATCGGTGGTTAAACCACGAATTATAAAGTTAGGTCACAATAGTGATCGGTGGCTAAGCCACATTAAATTTATTCCTGACTGTTAGAAATAGGCAGCATGGCTGTCGATATGGTGTGTAGCGGTTGGTGGGTTGATTGTAGAAATCCCCGAAGTGTGTTGGTTGGTACGGGCTGGTGTGTAGAGGATGGATTTTTAGGTTGGGTTGGGCCATGTTGCATGTAAATATTTTGTTGCCTTTGTGGATGGGCTAAGGCCCATAATGTGTTTGTGGGCCCAAGCTTTTTATGTGTTTTCGGGATTTGCACACTGAGTCTTGGTGACCCACCCTTTTATTTTCCTGACTTTTCAGATGAGTAGTAGATCGTGGGCATGGGAGCCGAGGCGGACTCGAGGGGCCATCAAGTTTCTATTTCCATAAATTATTTTTTCAGTTTTTTCTTTAAGTTTTAATTTTGGAATGTTTATGTAATAAGGCCCCATAGCTTAGGTTATCATTTTGTAATGGTTATTGTTTTCATTTTTTTTTTAAAAAAAATTATGTTTAAAGACTTATCTACAAGAAGTAATAAAATGGGATTTCCAAACACGCTTAACGTAACGAAATATTTTTGGAAAGAAAACCTAAGGTATTGAATATTTGATTAATCAAACCGAGATTTTCCAAACCAACAAAGTTAAGTTTTCAAACAACACGTCATCAAATAATTTTCAAAAGGGTTACGTGCCCTCTTAAAAGCAAATAAGGAACTATGTTTTTAACAATAAACCAGTAACATGCCAGATCCGGTCGTAGCGTTTGGGCTGAGTTTGGGGTGTTACATTTTGGTATCAGAGCACGGTTTAAAATTCAGGCTGTGAAATGGGTCTAGTAGTGTTTTGAAAATTTAATGTGAATTTGAGAAAAATGTCTTGGATGAAGAGATGGCCTTCGAGTCTACCGGCACCCGATCCACGTAGGTAAGTATTCTAACTTTTGATATGATATGCATGATTGGGCTTGATGGGCTTGATGGACGTAGACTAGTATGTTAGGCATTGATGGACTTTAGGCTTAGTTTAAACAACTCTTTAAATTCATAAGACTTAATCTATCCAAACAAACCCGTGAATAAATTGCTAGGTTAGGGTGTGGCAACAGGCATACGCATGTCTAGGATTGGATTCAGGGAGAGCTTAGTACTTAAGCTGTCCTAGTGACTCACCTCCTCTTTGCTGGAATCCTACCTGGTGCGTAGTGACTGTTCACTCTAGCCACGAGGATTTGTTGACGGGCCAAAATCTATAATTAAAACCCGAAAGGGACTAGCCACCCTATTTCGCAAAATTACCAAAATACCCCCAAGTTTTGTAAAATTTCCAAAATACCCTTGATTTGTGAAAATTTCTCAGAATGCCCTGGATTTGTAAAACTACCAAAATTTGTGAAATTACTGAAACACCCTTGGTTGGCAAAATTACCAAACTACCCATGTTTGCAAATTTAACCGAAACCCCTAGATTTACAAAAGTAACCCGGTTTACAAAATTAAATTTCCAAAATACCCTTGCTTTACAAAAAAAACCAAGATACCCTATTTTGAGGAATTACAAAATACCCTGTAGGACAAAACTACGGAAATACCCCTGGGTAGAGAAGTGATGAAAAAAAAACCCTTATGCGATGAATGTGAGTGCATGGATGCTACTTGTATGTTGATGTATAATGGTTGATGTATGTGGTTCCTAGAAATAGGAGATACAAACTTGAGACTAAAACTCGTAGATATAATTTAGAATTCGAAAGAACTACTCTTAAACTACTGTTCATAAGATTGTTCGTGGTTAATCAGTAAAAGAAATTAATAATTCATAAAATTTCTAATCAGATAAACGTGAATCAGTAGAATGAGTACAAGGGGTCGTGGACGTCCGCCGCGTGGCCGTGGTAGGGGTAGGATGGCCGTGTCAGAACCAGTAGGATCTGGCCACGGGTCAGGAAACGAGATGCCAGCTGCGGAGGCTGAATTTCAGGATCAAACGGCCGGAGATGATGCGGTATCTCAAGCGATGTTAAGGGTTTTAGAGAGGGTTGCTAGGGCAGGCATGGGCATAGGAGCCCGGAAATCTGTGTTGGAACGACTTAGAGCTAATGGGGCAGAAATGTTTAGGGGAATTTTTGGTATAGCCCCAAGTACAGCTGAATATTGGTTGGAGGCGGTTGAGCGTATAATGGATGATCTGGATTTCACGGAGGAGGAAAAATTGAAAGGGGTTGTATCACTCATGCGGGACGAGGCTTACCAATGGTGGCTTACGGTTAAGGATGGTGCGGTGGCTGACCGTATCACCTGGGATTTCTTCAAAATGACATTCCAGAGTAAATACATTGGGACTAGTTATGTGGATGCGCAGCGTAGAGCGTTTCTGAACCTAGTTCTGGGAAGTAGGTCGGTGGCTGCGTATGAAGCGGAATTCTTACGTCTTAGCTGTTATGCCCGAGGGATGGTGGCCGCAGACCATGAACGTTGTGTTCGATTTAAGGATGGTCTGAGGGACAAATTGCGTGTATTGATAGCACCACAGTGGGAGAGGGAATTTGCTGTGATTATGGAAAAAGCTAAGATAGCTGAGGAGGTAAAGCGGACGGAGAAACTGAGTCGGAATAGAGATAGGGGTGGAAGTCAGAGGAATTTTGAATCGTCAGGGGCAACTGGGCGTACTCAAAAAAGGCCTAGGTCAGACGGGCCGAGACGGGAGGAGAGACCTGCTGCTAGTCAGACACAAAAGTGTGCTCGATGTGGTAAATTCCATGTAAGTGAGTGTTGGGCGGGCAGTGGGAAGTGCTTTAGGTGTTGATCTACGGACCACTAAGTTAGAAACTGTCCGCAGCAACGGGGCAGTGAAGGGTCCACAGGTCAAGAGAATGCACCGCCGGGAAGAAGAGGTCAACAACCACCAAGGGGCCGTGGTCAAGTCAATGGTGGCAATGGCACAGGACATGGTCGTGGAGGTGCAGGTTATGCTAAGGCGAGGCAGCCAGCTTTGGTCTATGCAGCACGTTGCCAAGGGGACGAGGACGCTCTAGATGCGAATACCGGTGCGTACTCTACCAAAGTATACTAAGTGTTTCTTTTGGCTTTAGAATTAGAGTGTGCAGCGAAAGCATAGTGGTGAGACTTGGGTAGTACGATTAATAGTTAGTTGGAAATTTCGAGGACGAAATTTCTTTAAAGGGGTAGAACTGTAACATCCTAAATTAATGGGCCTTTGCGTTTAATGTGTAATGTGAATGTTAGGGGTCCAGAATGGGCTCAGGGTTGGGCCGAGGCCTTAATTGAATTTTCTGGTTGGACACTCTAGTGGAAAGCCTGATGAGATAGGGCTTAAAAGATGTTATTTGTGTTTTAAAATACAAAATGAGCTTGTGGCCCAGTGGCAAAGTGGCGCCACTTAAAGAGCAGGGAAGTGGTGTCAACTAAGGAGCCCAAATTCAAGTTGCATGAAGCCCAACTATTTTAATTAAAATTGGCATTAGGGTTTTATTCTCCCATTCTCTTCTTTATTTTCGGCATTTAGGGTTTTCATCTTCTCTCTTTTCCTCCTTTTCTGAGTAAGAGCCGAAAACTCCCTTAAGTATTCTTTCTTTTCACATTTGTCTGCCATAGCCGAATCTGCCATAGCCTTGCCGAAATTCTTCTTTTTCCAATACCGTTCCTATCACTTCTTTACGTTTGATATTACTCTTTTCTCTCAATCATCTTCTTCTTAAAAGCCGAAACTTTATAGATCTCTTGAGATCATCTTTTCTTTTTGACCTTCTCAAAAGCCGAAACTTCATAGATCTCTTGAGATCATCTTTTCTTTTTGACCTTCTCAAAAACCGAAACTTTATAGATCTCTTGAGATCATCTTTTCTTTTTGATCTTCTCAAAAGCCGAAATCTTCTAGGAGTTGCCGAATTCTCTGTAAAGGTAGGTGTCGATTTCTTCTGAACTATTCTTTTTTCTCTTTCGGTTTTTAGAAGACAAAGTTGAAAGGCTAATGGATTATTGGTTTCTTGTGTTTACGTGTTGGGCGACATTCGAGAATTGAAGTGGATTGCTTAGATCTAAAAGTCGGAACCGTTAGTCTCTGAACCTCATATCTCTCTTTTCGGGATTTCAAGGTAAGGGGTTCTCTTTAGATTTGCTATTGTAGTTGTGATCTTAACCATATGTTATGATAAGGTCTTTTAATGGAATCAAATATGGACCAGGCAAAGAAGGGGATTGGATCTGTTAAACCAATCCCTAAGTTTAAGAAACGAGCGGTGTCAGCAGTTCGGGATTGGCCACCGGGTTGTGGACCGGCTTCAGAACAAAATCTTAGGCAGTTAGCATTCGTATCGGCTTCTGATAGTGTCGACATAGAAGGTCTCGTCTTGACTGTAATCAGGTGTGTAGATCTCTAACACACTAATTAATCTGTACTAAATATCTGTTATAGGCTAAAAGCCGAAAAAAGGCTGTATAGTAATCTGTACTAAATATATGTTATGGGCTAAAAGCCGGAAAAAGGCTGTATAGACAGTCGGATTACCCAAAAAGGGTAGGCAAGGGATGCCAGGTACGTAATCATAGAAACTTCTCTATGTGTATCGATGCATGTGATAGACTGTGAACTTTTAGGTAGTATATTGTTTTGATTCTGCATGTATGTATGCATGGGATTGGGTTGATATGATGAAGGGGAAGAGCATGTTAATAGGTCACTTGGTGATCGGTGGTTAAACCACGAATTAGATAGTTAGGTCACAATAGTGATCGGTGGCTAAGCCACGTTAAATTTATTCCTGACTGTTAGGAATAGGCAGCATGGCTATCGATATGGTGTGTAGCGGTTGGTGGGTTGATTGTAGAAATCCCCGAGTTGTGTTGGTTGGTACGGGTTGGTGTCTAGAGGATGGATTTTTAGGTTGGGTTGGGCCATATTGCATGTAAATATTTTGTTGCCTTTGTGGATGGGCTAAGGCCCATAATGTGTTTGTGGGCCCAAGCCTTTTATGTGTTTTCGGGATTTGCACACTGAGTCTTGGTGACTCACCCTTTTATTTTCCTGACTTTTTAGATGAGCAATAGATCGTGGGCATGGGAGCCGAGGCGGACTCGAGGGGCCATCAAGTTTCTATTTCCATAAATTATTTTTTTTTTCGGTTTTTTCTTTAAGTTTTAATTTTGGGAATGTTTATGTAATAAGGCCCCATAACTTAGGTTATCATTTTATAATGGTTATTGTTTTCATTTTTTTTTAAAAAAATTATGTTCAAAGACTTATCTACAAGAAGTAATAAAATGGGATTTCCAAACACGCGTAACGTAATGAAATGTTTTTGGAAAGAAAACCTAAGGTATTGAATATTTGATTAATCAAACCGAGATTTTCCAAACCAACAAAGTTAAGTTTTCAAACAACACGTCATCGAAGAATTTTCAAAAGGGTTACGTGCCCTCTTAAAAGCAAATAAGGAACTATGTTTTTAACCAGTCGTAGCGTTTGGGCCGGGTTTGGGGTGTTACACTACTGTTTTGATTTACAACTTCTAGCAGTAGGGTTATTCGAGTTTTCCAAACAAATCAAATGCTTTCACAATGTAACATATTAGATTTAGGGGCTCTGCATTTATCTTGTTTCTGTGTGTTTGGTATACTTTGTGTGTTGTTTGAGTGTGTTTGGGGTCTCTGGGAAGGCCCGGGGTTAAGTAGGAACCTTGGCCAAAATTCCAATTTTGGGCACTTTAGGAGAGAAACTGGTTGGGGGTAGGACTTAAGGTTTATTGTTTGTACTTGTTGGCATAAGAATTAAGGTGGTAAAGTGGCAAGGAGGCGCCACTTAAGGAGCAGGTAAGGGACGCCTCAGGGGGAGCAGAGGGGAGCAGGTTCGATTCACGTGGTCAGCAATGTGGCTTTTATTTTTGCTCATGCGTCAAAGGGATGGATGATGGAATCAGTTGGGAACCTTGAAGAGTGGAGGTGACTTGGTCAAACTTTTTGAATGGTTGGACAAGAGTAAAAAGGGGGATTTGAAACATTCAAATCATTTTGAATGTTTCAAACCATTTCAAATGAGTGTTCAAGAGTGTTTCAAGGAGAAAGTTGGGGGATTGAGGTGGTGTAGGGTGCTAGCTGAATTTTTGTAGGAGTGCAGGGGGGTTTTAGGCATTCAGCATTGATGGAGGGGTATAGGTGCCGAAACTTTAGTATGTTTTTAGCAAAGTGTGTGTTAGGGGTTCCATTTCTTCGGTTTTGGTGTGCTCTTCTTTTAGCACATTTTCCTACTCTGTTTGCGGAAATTTCTAAAGCTGCCACTTGGGCATTTCCTCTTTGGTTAGCCGAACCTAATAGGCATTCATTTTCTCCTATTTTCTCCTTATTTTCTTAACTACTTCATTTGTTTCAAAACATTCAACCCTTGCCCAATTCTCACAAATTCTTTTCTTTTTCTTTTTGTTTTGCTTTTCTTCTTTTACTCAAAGCCGTAGCACCCATTGTTTCTTTTCTTCCTTTTTCGTACTCCATATTTCTTCTATCTATTCTCTATAGTCGAAAACCCACCTCTCATTTCTTTCCTTGGGATTGTTTTGTTTGATAATCATTAAAGCCGAATTCCATACCTCATTTCTTTTTTCTTGACCGAATCATCATCCACTGTCATTCTTTCTCTTTGATTTATTTTCTTGTTTTAGCCGAACCCTGCATCCTTCTACTGATCTTGCTGATAGCCGATCATAGAACTTCTAAGTGTTATACTCTTGTTGGGTAAGTGATCTTCTTCACTTTTGTTATCATTTCCATTTCTCTTTGTTTTGTTGTGGCTAATTTAAGGCTCTGACTTGTATTCATGGGCGTTGGTCAGTGGTAGAAGGACGTATTTCCATCATCTTTTCTTTGAGTGGCCTGTTCTCAAGAGGGTGTTGGTAAGTGTTGTTAGCCGAATAGGCTATAAGAGGATTCTATTTGTTTGGTTGGCCGAAAGGGTCACTTCTTTGGATTCAATCCTTCTTGGAAAATCGATTCTTACTTGGTATTTATATAGGTACTCAATCGATCTCATAGCCAAAGTCAGAAGCTTTCAGTATCTTGTCGATCTAGGTAAGAAATCTATTCGTTAAGCGTATATTCTCGTTTCTATTTAATGCCTTAACCTGGTCTACTGACCAAGATCTATTTCATGGAATCAAATCCTGGCCAAACAAAGGAGGGGGTTAGACTCGCAGTCCCTACCCCTAAGTTCAAGAAGCGAGCGGTGTCAGTTGTTTGTGACTGGCCACCGGGTTGTGGGCCGGCTTCGGAGAGGGATAAACAGATCGCTGTGATCTCTGCAAGTGAGGACGTTAGCGAGATCGATAGTGTAGTCTTGCGTGTTCACAGGTGTGTAATTATCACACTATTCCTTTTTGTGGTATTAATTGTGTATATGTTGTGGAAGCCGGAAATCCCGGCAATGGTGATTGCGTTACCCCAGTTGGGTAAAACCGAAACATCAGGTTAGTGTATCTTGGTTAAACCTTTCAATTTTGATAGCATGATTGTGTGGGTGACATCATATATAATCTGTTCATTACACTATGTTGCATATGCATGGGATATTGGGATGTTATGATATGAAGGGGAAGTGCTTATGGGTGACAATGTCACACCAAATGATGGCGTGATGCCACATTATTGTATCGATGATTTGGTCACATAGTGATCGGTGGCTAGGCCATGTTATATTTGGTCACATGGTGATCGGTGGCTAGGCCTCATTATATTGTCTTTGAGCAGTGTGTCTGTCAGCATGGCTGCCAAAGTGGAGTGTAGAGGATGGAGGGTTGATTGTAGAAATCCCAGGTGTGTTGAGGTTGGACGTACGAAGTGGAGTGTAGAGGATGGAAAACTAGGCTGGGTTGGGTTTCATATGAATCATTTGGTTATGCTGTGTTAATTGGGCTTCAGCCAATGGTGCTCGGGGCTAAGGCCTATTTGTGGAGTATGTGGAATAATTGCACACTGAGTCTTGTGGCTCACACTTTTGTTTAAACAATTGCAGGTAATTCTTAGCTTAATGGATTGGGTTGGAGGGAACTCGAGGTGGCCACGCATGGATTTTTCTGAGTAAATTTTATTTTATTTATCGTTTATCACTTTTGGGGGATTTTCCTTTGGTTTGTAATAAGGCCACTATAAAATTTAGAATTTTCTTTCGGGTTTAAAGTTAGGACATGTTGATTACAAACTGCTCAATAGGATGTTTCAAAAATTAAATTTCAAACTAAAGTTTTCGTATAACTTTCCAAACAACGGTTCTTATATTAAAAGGCATTTTTATTAAAAACCTAATAAATGAATAATTGGTAAGTCTTTTCGAATGTCACCTAATCACAAAGCTCGACTAGTTAAATTTCACAGTTAATTAAACAATGGGTTTTCAACTGAAACACGAAATTTGAGATTTTTAAAATGACTAAAGAATTTTTTGAAACCTGTCAAACTTTCTAAACTTTTTCCTAGTGACATGCCAGATCCGGTTGTAGTGTTTGGGCCGGGTTTAGGGTGTTACAATTTGGTATCAGAGCCCAGTTTTAAAAAGCTCAGCCTTGGGTTTTGGGTTCAAAACGCTTTTCAGATTTTGCTTTTAAGAAAAATATGTACATGGATCTGTTTTCGAGTGTGGCACCCGAGTCTCCGGCCCAAGTCCGCCAGGTAAGTTCTTTGATTATAAAGTAATTTGCATAAAGTGGATGTATCATGTGAACATGTTGTTGTGGATGATAGAATTAAGAAATTTTACCGTAGAAATGAAAAACTTTAGAAATACATGTGTTTGCAGAAAACTACTTATAACCCTATCTACATAAAACTACTCGATTAATAAAACAGTGGGAAGAAATACCGATGCATAAAATTTTTAATCAGATTAAGACAAAACGGTAGACATGAGTGGTAGAGGACGTGGACGTATTACACAAGGCCGTGGGAGAGACTAAGGTCATGAGGTTAAACTCTCGGAAGCGAGAAATGAGCTTGAAGGTGAAGCGCCAACATCACCTGTGGCGGAAGCGGGATTGCAAGACAGAACTGGTGGAGATGATGCCCTATCCCAAGCTATGTTGTGGGTGTTGGAGCGAGTGGCTGGGGCAAGCACAGGAACAACAACTCAAAAGTCCATTCCTAAGCGACTTCGAGCTAATGGAGCTGAGATGTTTAGGGGTATCTCTGGAGTAGCTCCCAACGTTGCTGAGTATTGGCTAGAGGCAGTCGAGAGAATTATGGATGATTTGGACTGCACGGCAGAGGAAAAGTTGAAGGGCGCGGTGTCTCTACTTCGGGATGAGGCTTATCAGTGGTGGCTCACTGTGAGAGAGGGTACACCGGCGGACCGAGTTGATTGGGATTTCTTTAAAGAGAAGTTACAAGGAAAGTACGCTGGGGCCAGTTACGTGGATGCTCAGAGGAAAGCGTTCCTGAATTTGGTCCAAGGGGGTGAGTCAGTAGCTGAGTATGAAGCAGAATTTCTGCGGTTGAGCCGGTACACCCGGGGGATAGTCGCAACTGACAATGAGCGTTGCGCGCGATTTGAAGATGGGCTGCGTGACAAGCTGCGAGTGTTAATAGCTCCTCAGCGGGAGAGAGATTTTACTATCCTGGTGGAAAAGGCTAAAATAGCTGAGGAGGTGACTCGGACTGAGAAGCAGAATAGGGACAAGGATAAAGGCAGAAATAAGAGGAGTTATGGACCGTCAGGATCATCTGGGGTTTTTAGAAGAGGCCTAGGGTTGATGGGCCGGGTTGTATTGCAACGCCAGCAGCTGTTTTTTGACCGTATGCTCAGTGTGGGAGGTCACATGCAGGAGAGTGCTGGGGTAGAGATAGGGTATGTTTCAGGTGTGGGTCAAAGGATCATCTGATTAGGGACTACCCGCTGGAGAGGAACAGAGCTCGGATGGTAGGTCAGGGGTATGTGCAGCCAGGTAGGGGTGGACAGCAGATGTCGAGAGGTCGTAGTCCGAACCGAGGAGGGAATGGTTCTGGTCGGGGTCGCGGAACACCGAGCAGAGGTGCTGGGAATGCTGAGGCGAAACAGCCCGGGTTAGTTTATGCAGCCAAACGCCGAGAAAAGGGTGATGCACCAGACGTTATAACGGGTACGTTCCTCATTTTTGGTTTATCCTTTACTGCATATTGATATTGGGTCGACGCATTCCTATGTTGCTAGTGTGGTGTCTGGAATCTTGAACATGAACTCTGAAACTGCTTCTAGGGAGATGACAGTACTTCGTCCTCTAGGGCAAGCTGTAGTAGTAAACAAACTTTTTAGGAATGTGCCTCTAGAAGTACAAGGGTTGGTTTTCCCACCTGATCTGATGGAACTACCATTCGGGGAGTTTGATTTGATCTTAGGCATGGATTGGTTGGTAAGATATCGAGTGAACTTGGATTGTGCTGCTGCTAAGCGCATGGTGTTAAGGACTCCTGAGGATGATGAAGTTTTGGTGTTAGGCGAGAGGAGAGACTACTTGTCCAATGTAGTGTCTGCTCTTAAGGCGGAGAGAATGGTGAGAAAAGGGTGCATGGCTTTCTTAACCTATGTCAGTGCCTTGGATGCAGAGGAAGTGACCTTGGATGAGGTTAGAACAGTAAAGGAATTTTTGGATGTCTTCCCGGAAGAGCTACCAGGGTTGCCTCCGGATCGGGAGGTGGAATTTGGAATTGAGCTATTTCCAGGTACGGCTCCGGTGTCCATCGCCTCTTACAGGATGGCGCCGAAGGAGCTAGTTGAACTTAAAGCTCAAATCCAAGAGTTGTTAGATCATGGTTTTATTCGTCCCAGTGTATCCCCGTGGGGAGCACCAGTGTTGTTTGTGAAGAAGAAAGACGGGTCCATGCAAATGTGCATTGACTACCGCCGGTTGAACAAGTTGACTATCAAGAACAAGTACCCGCTGCCGAGGATAGATGACCTGTTTGATTAGCTCAAAGGGGCCTCGGTCTTTTCAAAGATAGATTTGAGGTCGGGATATCATCAGCTTAAGGTCAAGGAAGCGAATATTTGCAAAACGGCTTTTCGGACTCGCTATGGCCACTATGAGTTCTTGGTGATGCCGTTTGGGTTGGCAAATGCATCAGCTGCGTTCATGGATATGATGAACTGGGTTTTTCAACCCTATCTGGACCGGTTTGTCATTGTATTCATAGACGACATTTTGGTATATTCCAAGTCTGAGGAGGAACACGATTCGCATCTTCGGGTGGTTCTGTAAATTTTAAGGGAGAAGCAACTGTACGCCAAGTTTAGTAAGTGTGAGTTTTGGTTGAAGGAAGTTACTTTTCTGGTTGAAGGGATTAGGGTCGATCCCCGGAAGATTGAAGCAGTGTTGGATTGGAAACCGCTGAAGTCTGTGGCTGAGATTCGGAGTTTCCTTGGTCTGGCTGGGTATTACCGAAGGTTCGTTGAAGGGTTCTCATTAATTGCGGCACCTTTAACCAAGTTGTTGGGGAAAGGGGTACCTTTTGTTTGGGCTGACAAGCAGCAGGAAAGTTTTGAGAAGCTGAAGAGGATTTTGACAGAGGCTCCGGTGTTGATTCAGCCTGAGGCCGGAAAGGAGTTCGTGGTTTATTGTGATGCTTCACACACGGGAGTAGGAAGTGTGTTAATGCAGGATGGGAAAGTTATTGCGTATGCGTCTCGGCAGTTAAGACCACATGAGATTAATTACCCCACGTATGATTTGGAGTTGGCTGCGGTGGTCTTCGCTCTGAAGATCTGGAGACATTATTTGTATAGGGAGAAGTCTGTTATCTACACCGACCACAACAGTTTAAAATATCTTCTAACTCAGAAAGAGCTGAATCTAAGCAGCGAAGGTGGATTGAGCTATTGAAAGATTATGACTGCTCGATTGAATATCATTCGAGTAAGGTTAACGTAGTAGCAGATGCGTTAAGTCGGAAGGTAATATCAGATTTTAGAGCGATGTTCGCCCATCTCAGTTTGTATGATGATGGGAGTTTATTAGCTGAACTACAAGTGAAGCCGACATGGGTAAGTCAGGTTAAAGAGAAACATCTATCGGATAAGGTCTTAAGTGCTCGACTTCTGCAAGTACAGAATAGTGGGGTAGAAGGTTACAGTTTGAACGGTGATGGGGTTTTGTGTTTCCGTGGGAAAATTTGCATGCTGAAGGATGTGGAGTTAAGGCAAAAGATTATTCAGGAAGTGCATAGTAGCCCCTACGCTATGTATCCTGGAGGGAGTAAGATGTACCGAGATCTGCATGAACAGTTCTGGTGGCCTGGATTGAAGCAGGAGGTTACGGAATTTGTGGGAAAGTGTTTAACATGTCAGCAGGTCAAAGCTGAACACCAATTGCCTTCGAGGTTATTGCAACCGGCGAAGATTCCACAGTGGAAATAGGAGAGGACACTATGGACTTTGTTAGTGGGCTACCTCTTACGCCTACTAGGAAAGACTCGGTATGGGTAATTGTGGATCGATTGACGAAGTCCGCCTATTTCATACCTATTCGTGTCGACTTTTCTCTTCAAAGGTTAGCTAAGCTGTATGTGGCAGAAATTGTGAGATTGCATGGGGTGCCGGTATCGATCATATCAGATAGAGATCCTAGGTTTACGTCGCGGTTCTGGAGGGCATTGCATCAGGCATTGGGTACAAGACTGGACTTCAGTACAACTTTTCATCCACAGACTGATGGTTAGTCTGAGAGAGTAATTCAGGTTCTGGAGGATATGTTGAGGGGCTGTGTCATCGATTTCAAGGGTAGTTGGGAAGAATTCTTACCGTTGGCAGAATTCGCTTACAACAACAGCTACCAAGCTAGTATTCAGATGGCGCCCTATGAAGCGTTATATCGGCGGAAGTGTCGTACTCCTACCGTTGGACAGAGTTGGGTGAACGCTAGATTTTGGGTCCAGAATTGGTTGCAGAGACAGAGGAGAAGGTTAAGCTAATTAGGACTCGGTTGAAAGAAGCTTCCGATAGGCAGAAATCTTATGCAAACTTGAAGTGAAAGGAAATAGAGTTTGCAGTGGGTGACCAGGTCTTCTTGAAAGTTTCACCTTGGAAGAAGGTGATGAGGTTTGGACGGAAGGGCAAGCTAAGTCCTAGGTTTATCGGGCCTTATCGGGTTTTGAAACAAGTGGGACTAGTAGCGTATCAACTGGAGTTACCTTCAGAATTGAAACAGATGCATGATGTATTCCATGTTTCAATGCTAAGACACTACCGTTCGGATCTGTCTCACGTCGTGCCAGTGGAGGAAATCGAGGTAAGACCAGACTTGTCTTATGAGGAGGAACCAATCCAGATCTTGGAACGAGACGTCAAGGTGCCAAGGAGGAAATCGGTTCCATTGGTGAAAGTCTTATGGTGGAATCATGGAATGGAAGAGGCAATATGGGAGCCAGAGGATGCGATGCGTCAGCAGTACCCGCATCTCTTTTAACCAGGTAATTTCGAGGCTGAAATTTCTTTAAGGGGTAGAACTGTAACATCCGGGATTTAGAGGCTCTGCATTTATCTTGTTTTTGTGTGTTTGGTATACTTTGTGTGTTGTTTGAGTGTGTTTGGGGTCTCTGGGAAGGCCCGGGGTTAAGTAGGAACCTTGGCCAAAATTCTAATTTTGGGCACTTTAGGAGGGAAGCTGGTTGGGGGCAAGACTTAAGGTTTATTGTTTGTGCTTGTTGGCATAAGAATTAGGGTGGTAAAGTGGCAAGGAGGCGCCACTTAAGGAGTAGGTAAGTGACGCCTCAGGGGGAGCAGAGGGGAGCAGGTTCGATTCACGTGGTCAGCAATGTGGCTTTTATTTTTACTCATGCCTCAAAGAGATGGATGATGGAATCGGTTGGGAACCTTGAAGAGTGGAGGTGACTTGGTCAAACTTTTTGAATGGTTGGACAAGAGTAAAAAGGGGGATTTGAAACATTCAAATTATTTTGAATGTTTCAAACCATTTCAAATGAGTGTTCAAGAGTGTTTCAAGGAGAAAGTTGGGGGATTGAGGTGGTGTAGGGTGCTAGCCGAATTTTTGAAGGAGTGTAGGGGGTTTTAGGCATTCGGCATTGATGGAGGGGTATAGGTGCCAAAACTTTAGTATGTTTTTAGCAAAGTGTGTGTGTTAGGGGTTCCATTTCTTCGGTTTTGGTGTGCTCTTCTTTTAGCACATTTTCCTACTCTGTTTGCCGAAATTTCTAAAGCTGCTACTTGGGCATTTCCTCTTTGGTTAGCCGAACCTAATAGGCATTCTTTTTCTCCTGTTTTCTCCTTATTTTCTTAACTACTTCATTTGTTCAAAACATTCAACCCTTGACGAATTCTCACAAATTCTTTTCTTTTTCTTTTTGTTTTGCTTTTCTTCTTTTACTCAAAGCCGTAGCACCCATTGTTTCTTTTCTTCCTTTTTCGTACTCCATATTTCTTCTATCTATTCTCCATAGCCGAAAACCTACCTCTCATTTCTTTCCTTGGGATTGTTTTGTTTGATAATCATTAAAGCCGAATTCCATACCTCATTTCTTTTTTCTTGACCGAATCATCATCCATTGTCATTCTTTCTCTTTGATTTCTTTTCTTGCTTTAGTCGAACCCCGCATCCTTCTACTGATCTTGTTGAAAGTCGATCATAGAACTTCTAAGTGTTATACTCTTGTTGGGTAAGTGATCTTCTTCACTTTCGTTATCGTTTCCACTTCTCTTTGTTTTGTTGTGGCTAATCTAAGGCTCTGACTTGTATTCATAGGCGTTGGTCAGTGGTAGAAGGACGTATTTCCATCATCTTTTCTTTGAGTGGCCTGTTCTCAAAAGGGTGTTGGTAAGTGTTGTTAGCCGAATAGGCTATAAGAGGATTCTATTTGTTTGGTTGGCCGAAAGGGTCACTCCTTTGGATTCAATCCTTCTTGGAGAACCGATTCTTACTTGGTATTTATATAGGTACTCAATCGATCTCATAGCCAAAGTCAGAAGCTTTCAGTATCTTGTCGATCTAGGTAAGAAATCTATTCGTTGAGCGTATATTCTCGTTTCTATGTTCTTCAATCCCTTAACCTGGTCTACTGACCAAGATCTGTTTCATGGAATCGAATCCTGGCCAAACAAAGGAGGGGGTTAGACTCGCAGTCCCTACCTCTAAGTTCAAGAAGCGACTAGTGTCAGCTATTCGTGACTGGCCACCGGGTTGTGGGCCGGCTTCGGAGAGGGATAAACAGATCGCTGTGATCCCTGCAAGTGAGGACGTTAGCGAGATCGATAGTGTAGTCTTGCATGTTCACAGGTGTGTAATTATCACACTATTCCTTTTTGTGGTATTAATTGTGTATATGTTGTGGAAGCCGGAAATCCCGGCAATGGTGATTGCGTTACCCCAGTTGGGTAAAACCGAAACATCAGGTTAGTATATCTTGGTTAAACCTTTCAATTTTGATAGCATGATTGTGTGGGTGACATCATATATAATCTGTTCATTACACTATGTTGCATATGCATGGGATATTGGGATGTTATGATATGAAGGGGAAGTGCTTATGGGTGACAATGTCACACCAAATGATGGCGTGATGCCACATTATTGTATCGATGATTTGGTCACATAGTGATCGGTGGCTAGGCCACGTTATATTTGGTCACATGGTGATCGGTGGCTAGGCTATGTTATATTGTCTTTGAGCAGTGTGTCTGTCAGCATGCCTGCCAAAGTGGAGTGTAGAGGATGGAGGGTTGATTGTAGAAATCCCCAGGTGTGTTGAGGTTGGACGTACGAAGTGGAGTGTAGAGGATGGAAAACTAGGTTGGGTTGGGTTTCATATGAATTATTTGGTTATGCTGTGTTAATTGGGCTTCGGCCAATGGTGCTCGGGGCTAAGGCCCATTTGTGGAGTATGTGGAATAATTGCGCATTGAGTCTTGTGGCTCACACTTTTGTTTAAACAATTGCAGGTAATTCTTAGCTTAATGGACTGGGTTGGAGGGAACTCGAGGTGGCCACGCATGGATTTTTATGAGTAAATTTTATTTTATTTATCGTTTATCACTTTTGGGGGTTTTTCCTTTGGTTTGTAATAAGGCCACTATAAAATTTAGAATTTTCTTTCGAGTTTAAAGTTTGGACATGTTGATTACAGACTGCTCAATGGGAAGTTTCAAAAATTAAATTTCAAGCTAAAATTTTCATATAACCTGCCAAACAACGGTTCTTGTAACACCCTAAAAATTCGAGTATCGATATATTGTATGTTTTGGTGTTTAGCTTATGAATGAAATATTTCTTTTCTTCTTTTTCGTATTTATTATAGCCTTGAAAAGGGCATAGAATTGTTCGGGTATAGAATAATTTTAGTATTGAGAATTTATTAAAGTGGATTAAGTGACCCTGATACTTAAGTTAATTTAAGTGTCTAAAATTAGCATAAGATGAGTAATTGGCAAGATGGTGTTGGTGCATGAGTAAATGCATGAGGGGAGATGTTCGAATCCCTTGGATAGCATTTAGATGACTTTTATTTTTGCACTTGTATGGCAAGTGTCGGTCAAGCAATACTTATGGTAAGGATGGACTTTTTCATTTATGGAAAGTAGACTAAGGGAATAAGGTGAGTACTAACTTAAGGTATGGAATCAAGAAATTTTGGTATGATAAGGGGACATAAGGCTTGGATTAAGGGATGAGGTTTTGGAAACTTTTTAATGGCCTATTGACCATGTATGTGGACGGCATAGGGGCTAGAGGGGATGGCCGGATTTTGTTGTTGGCTTGGTAAGGTTGGGTGTAGGATGAGCATTTTTCTTTTTGGTCAATTGGTGTTTTCTTATAAAACTTTCTCTCAAAATTTGCTCTCTTCCTAGCCGAATATACCTTAAGCCTTGAGGAAACAATTGCACCTTTTTACCATTTCTCCCTTTTTGACCATTTTGGTCTTAGTTTGATTACTATCATAAAGTCTTTTTTCTCTTCTTTGTGACCGAAACCATATAGCCATTTTAGACCATTTCTTTTCTTCTCTTTTTCCTCATCATTGCCGATTACACTTTTGATTTCAAAGTTCTTTTGTTTCATATTTATTTATTTTATCTCCTCCCTATTCTCTTTTCCTTTCATGACCGAATATTGGTAACCATTCACATAGCCGAAGTTTATTTTTTTCTATTATACCATAGCCAAATCTTCTATTCTTCTTTAATCTTGATTTCAATCATTTTTTTCCATTAAACCTTGGTCAATCGTAAGATAGACGAGGGCCGAACTATCATCTTGTCGAGTCATTTTGATAGTTAATCAAGTTGGAATCAATTTAGCAAGGAATCCTTTGGAAATCACTTGGGATTTTAGGATAAGCCGAGTTTGTTCTTTTAAGAAATTAGTATTAAATTCCGATTTATATTAGGACTAATACTCTTTTGTTAAAGGAGGCGAGCAAGATAGGGACGAAAAGAGTTGTTAATAGTGTTCGGAAGAGGGGCGGTTCTGTTAATCCCCCTAAATTCAAGAGAAGGGCTGTTTCGGGAATCCGAGATTTTCCAACGGGTTGTGGACCCACATCCGAGGAGAATTGATTATTCGAAGTCGTTCGTAGTTCCGAACCTTTGTTTGTTCGTGGTTTTTCATCGGTTAACGAACTATCAATCGGGGAGAAACCGCATATAGAAGTGGTTCGAAATTCTGAGGGCAAAAGTCTAGATCGTTATTTCCAAGATTCGATTAGTAAATAAATAATAGTGTTCTAATTTATTGTGATAAATGTTTAGGTATCGCCGAGCGGGAAAGTCTAGTTCTCACAGTAACCAGGTGTGTAACTTCACACTTATCTCGGGTTAGATACTATATCGTAAGTATTGGGATAAAATCGTAAAGATGGCAAAATCAGAAAATACGTAGTAATTAACACTTTTGTGTAAATGCATGAAAATAGTTAAAGTCGTGAAACTTACGAAAAACTGCTAGATCGTTAAATGGGCCGAAAGCTCCTAGATCGTTAAAATGGGCCGAAAAACTGCTAGATCGTTAAAATGGGCCGAAAAACTGCTAGATCGTTAAATGGGCCGAAAACTGCTAGATCGTTAAAATGGGCCGAAAAACTGCTAGATCGTTAAAATGTGCCGAAAAACTGCTATATCGTTAAATGGGCCAAAAACTGCTATATCGTTAAATGGAATGGGCTAAATGCTATTTTGTCTTATGGGCCAAAATGAAAATTTGAAATATAGACTCACTTGTAATATGGGCTTCTTGTTAAATTATCATATGGATATAGATTGTTATGCATACATGATTGCATGGGTTGGGATAATTGATGAAGAGAAGAAAGGCCTGTTGCCAAAATCTAGTTCGGTGGCTCTGCCACAAATTTTTAATGGCTTAATGCCTCTAGTTTGGTGACTTTGTCACAATCTAGTTCGGTGGTGCACCACAATATAATTTAAAATGGCTTTATGCCTACGATTGGTGTGTTGGCGGGGTGGGTTGACTTGATCCCCACAGGTGTGTTGGTTGGTACGGGAGGTGTGTAGCGATGGAAATTAGGTTTGGTTGGAAAATTTTCATTTTACATGCATTTCATTTATTATATTGCTAAGTCCGTAAATGGGCTCAAGCCCAAAATAATGTCTTGATGATCTGGCCCAAAGAATGCGGTAAGTGAGTTACACACTGAGTTCTAAGTAACTCACTCTGTTTAATTATCCATCTCAGGTAATGGCAATTGACGGAGGCTTGGGCCGAGGATGACTTCGTGGAGGCCATACTGCGGACATGGGTTTTATAAACTATAAACTTTTATTAAGTGATTTCTTTTAATTACTATTTTGGGTATGATGTAATAAGGCCTTTATTAATATTTTTATGGATTTTTAAGTGTGGATTGATTTAAATTGGTTTTAAGACACTCAATATGGGTTATTGTTAATTCTATAAGGGTTTCCTTAAAATTTTGAGATTCTTTAACTATCCTTGTTTTCAAATTCTTTTGAGCTCTATAAAACTACTTAAAGGTTTTTGATAATTAAATACTAAATGATAAGATTTCAAACTAATTTTTCTTAATTCATCGATTGTGAATCATTTTTTTTAGTTTTTATTAAACTTTACTTTCAAAAGGTTTGTAGAACTGTTTTACCTAAATTATTAGAGAATTAAATGGATGTTCGATCTATGTGACAAACCAAATCTCGTCTTAACGCATAGACCTAGTTTGGGGTGTTACATTTAATGGTATCAGAGCCAAGTTTCAAAACTCGGCTGTGGTTGGGTTCAGCAAATAACTTCCGTATGAAATTATTTTAATTATGTTTTAAAGTTAGTATGGCACCACAAGCATCCGGCACCAAGTCAAGTAAGTATTCATTACTGAATGATTATTATGATGATATGATCATAGGAACACTCTAGAACTTTTAGCTTTAGATGTTGAAAATCGTAGAGATTGAGACTATAGGATGTGTTTGCGAAAAACAACTTTATCTCTTGAATCTCATAAAATATCGTTAATAAACACTGAAATAGTATTCTGATTCATAAAACTTGTAATCAGATTAAATCGAATTAGTCATTATGAGCACTAGAGGACGTGGTCGTGGACGCGATAAACGTGGCCGTGGTAGAGGACGAGGTGTTAGAGGTGCAACTGAAGCGCCGGGTCATATGCCAGAAATGGATGCACCTGCGTCACTTGAGAGTGAGACGGGATCACATGATCATATGTAAGAAGATAATGCTTTGACACGAGCAATGTTGCGAGTCCTTGAACGGGTCGCTGGAACTAGAGCTGGGCCAACAGCTCGTAGGTCGATATTGGAATGACTCAAGTCAAGTGGTGCAGAAGTTTTTAGAGGTGTCTCTGGTGTAGCTCCGAATGTGGCAGAATATTGGCTCGAAGCTGTGGAACGGATTATGGATGATCTGGAATGCACCGTCGAGCAGAAACTGAGAGGATCCGTATCCTTGCTAAGAGACGAGGCGTATCAATGGTGGCTTACGGTTCGAGAAGGTACCGAGGCTGCATTGATTACTTGGGAATTCTTTAAAGCTGCCTTTCGGGGAAAATATGTAGGAACAAGTTATGTGGATGCCCGAAGGAAGGAATTTTTGAATCTGATTCAAGGAAATAAGACGGTGGCAGTGTATGAGGCTGAGTTTTTACGCTTGAGTCGCTATACTCGGACAATAGTGCCAACGGATCATGAGCGTTGTGTACGCTTTGAGGATGGGTTGAATGATGAGTTGCGGGTTCTGATAGCCCCACAACAAGTTAGAACTTTTGCCACACTTGTGGAGAAAGCCAAGATAGCCGAAGAGGCTAAGAGTTCAGAACGTTAGAATCGGGAAAGAGTTAAAGGCAAGAGGGATATAAAGTATTCAGGTTCTTCAAAAAGGTTTCAGAAGAGGCCTCGGAATGATGAGCCAGCTCAAGGTAGAGCACCTGTAGCTATTAATCAGAGTCGAGATTGTACTGAATGTGGGAAACGGCATTCCGAAGAGTGCTGGAGGAAAACAAGTGCTTGTTATAAATGTGGTTCAATGGATCATCAATATAGGAATTGCCCTCGACGAATGGATAAGACTCAGGAAGTTCGTATTACTGATGCACAGCCGGCAAGAGGAACTCAGCAGCCACCGAGAGGCTGTGGACCAGGTCTGGTGGTAATGGGGCTGGACGTGGTCAAGGTGCACCGGGTCGAGGCAATGGTTCTAGAGGTAACACGGATGCAAGACAGCCAGGATTGGTTTATGCAGTTAGACGTCGCGAGGATGGCAATGCACCTGATGTAATAACTGGTACGTTCTTCATCTTTGATGTACCTGCTACTGCTTTGATAGATATTGGTTCTACCCACTCGTATGTTGCTAGCGCCATATCTGGAAACATGAATTTAGAATCTAAAATTTTCGATAGTGAGATGATGGTAATTAGTCCTTTAGGACAGTCGGTAATTGTAAATAAACTGTTTAGAGACGTGCCCTTAGAAATTCAAGGAGAAATATTTTTGGCGAATTTGATGGAATTGCCTTTCGGCGAGTTCGATCTCATTCTGGGCATGGATTGGTTGGTTAAGCACCGGGCGCATTTGGATTGTGCTGAAAAGCAGATGTCAATAAGAACTTCGGATGATAAGGAAGTAGTAATGATAGGCGAACGAAGGAATTACTTGACAAATGTGGTATCTGAGTTTAAGGCAGTAAAGTTGGTGTAGAAAGGGTATGGAGCATTCCTAGTTTTTATTAGTGCTTTGGATGCCAAAGAGTTATCAGTGGAAGATGTGAGAACGGTGAAGGAATTTCCAGATGTATTTCCCGAAGAACTTCCTGGTATACCTCTAGATCGGGAAGTAGAATTTGGTATTGAGCTTTTGCCCTGAACGGCTCCAGTGTCCATTGCTCCTTATAGAATGGCACCGAAGGAGTTGGCGGAGCTTAAAGCTCAAATTCAAGAATTGCTGGATCGGGGTTTTATTCGACCGCGTGTGTCTCCGTGGGGAGCATCAGTTTTGTTCGTTAAGAAGAAGGATGGGTCGATGCGTATGTGCATTGATTACAGGCAATTGAATAAATTGACAATCAAGAATAGGTATCCTTTGCCGAGAATTGATGACCTATTTGATCAATTGAAAGGAGCTTCAGTTTTCTCCAAAATTGATTTGAGATCGGGTTATCACCAACTTAAGGTGAAAGAAGCAGATATTCATAAAACGGCATTCCGAACTCGTTATGGACATTATGAGTTTTTGGTGATGCTGTTTGGGTTGACCAATGCACCAGCCGCATTTATGGACATGATGAATCGGGTTTTTCAACCATATTTAGACCGGTTTGTGGTAGTGTTCATAGATGACATTTTGGTATATTCAAGGAATGAAGGGGAGCATGACTCGCATTTGCGTATAGTATTGCAGTTACTTCGTGATAAGCAACTTTATGCCAAATTTAGTAAATGTGAATTCTGGTTAAGGGAAGTGACTTTCTTGGGTCATGTGGTATCAGCCGAAGGAATAAGGGTGGATCCTCGGAAGATTGAGGCTGTACTGGATTGGAAACCACCAAAGTCAGTAGCTAAGATTCGGAGTTTCTTGGGTTTGGCTGGTTATTATAGACGCTTTGTTAAGGGGTTTTCGTTGATTGCTGCACCCCTAACTAAGCTATTGCGGAAGGGAGTACCGTATGTATGGACTGAAAAACATCAAGAGAGTTTTGAGAAATTGAAGAAGATTCTGACGGAAGCACCAGTTTTGATTCAGCCTGAGGCTGGAAAAGAATTTATCGTTTATTGTGATGCGTCTCACACGGGTTTGGGTTGTGTGCTGATGCAAAATGGAAAGGTGGTGGCTTATGCTTCTCGTCAGCTGAGACCGCACGAATTAAACTACCCTACTCATGACTTGGAGTTAGCTGCGGTAGTGTTTGCTCTAAAGATTTGGAGGCACTATCTCTACGGTGAGAAGTCTATCATCTATACGGATCACAAGAGTCTTAAGTATCTTCTTACTCAGAAGGAGTTAAACTTGAGACAAAGAAGATGGGTATAACTGTTAAAGGATTATGATTTCTTAATCGAGTATCATCCTGGAAAGGCTAATGTGGTAGCTGACGCGTTAATTCGTAAGGTGGTATCTGATTTGAGAGCAATGTTTGCTCATTTGAGTTTGTATGAGGATGGTAGTCTGTTAGCAGAACTTCAGGTGAAGCCTCTATGGTTAGAACAAATCAAGGAAAAGCAGATATCAGATAAAAAGTTGGGACCCTTAATTCAGCAAGTTGAGAGTGGTAAAATAGGGGATTTTGGTATAAACACGAATGGAGTACTGTGTTTTCGTGGAAGAGTTTGTATGCCTAAGGACTCAGATTTGAGGCAAATGATTCTACGGGAGGAGCATAGTAGCCCTTATGCTATGCACCCCGGAGGAAATAAGATGTATCGAGATCTCCGTGAACGGTTTTGGTGGCCAGGGTTGAAGCATGAGATTTCTGAGTTTGTGGGAAAATGTTTGACTTGTCAACAAGTGAAGGCTGAGCATCAATTGCCGTCAGGTTTATTACAACCGGTAAAGATTCCCCTTTGGAAATGGGAGCAGATAACAATGGATTTTGTTAGTGGGTTGCCTTTAACACCTACTAAGAAAAATTCCGTATGGGTAGTAGTTGATCGATTGACGAAGACTACTCATTTTCTTCCAGTTCGCACGGATTACTCATTACAGAAATTGGCTAAGCTGTATGTATCTGAAATTGTGAGGTTGCATGGGGTACAGTGTCTATTATATCAGACAGGGATCCTAGATTTACATCACGGTTTTGGAAAACTTTGCATGAAGCTTTGGGAACAAAGTTAAACTTCAGTACGACTTTTCATCCTCAGTCAGATGGTCAGTCGGAAAGAGTAATTCAGATTTTGGAAGACATGTTAAGAGGTTGTGTAATTGACTTCAGAGGTAGTTGGGAAGATTTTCTACCGCTGGCAGAACTTGCGTATAACACCACCTATCAGTCTAGCATTCAGATGGCACCCTACGAGGCATTGTATGGTCGTAGGTGTCGTACACCTACTTGTTGGACTGAATTGGGCGAACGGCAGATGTTGGGTCCTGAGTTGGTATCTGCGACGGAAGAAAAGGTAAAAGTTATTCGAGCACGGTTAAAGGAAGCTTCAGATAGACAGAAGTCGTATGCAGACCTGAAACGTAAGGATATCGAGTTTGATGTGGGGGAACATGTCTTTCTGAAGGTCTCACCTTGGAAGAAAATTTTCAGATTTGGAAAGAAGGGCAAGTTGAGCCCTAGGTTCATTGGACCATATCGTGTGATGAAGCGTGTTGGTCCAGTGGCCTATCAGATTGAATTACCTCTGGAGTTGAGTCAAATTCATAATGTTTTCCATGTTTCCATGCTGAGGCGCTATAGATCGGATCCGTCTTACATAGTACCGGTAGAAGAAGTGGAATTGAGTTCAGGTTTGTCTTTTGAGGAGGAACCAGTGGAAATTTTAGACTGAGATGTTAAAGTGCTAAGAAAGAAGACCGTGCCGTTGGTCAAGGTTTTATGGCGAAATCACAGAGCGGAGGAAGCTACGTGGGAGCCTGAGGATGCAATTCGGCAACAATATCCTCACCTCTTTTAATCAGGTAAATTTCAAGGACGAAATTTTCTTTAAGGAGGGTAGAGTTGTAACACCCTAAAAATCTGAGTATCGATATATTGTATGTTTTGGTGTTTAGCTTATGAATGAAATATTTCTTTTCTTCTTTTTCGTATTTATTATAGCCTTGAAAAGGGCATAGAATTATTCGGGTATAGAATAATTTTAGTATTGAGAATTTATTGAAGTGGATTAAGTGACCCTGATACTTAAGTTAATTTAAGTGTCTAAAATTAGCATAAGATGAGTAATTGGCAAGGTGGTGTTGGTGCATGAGTAAATGCATGAGGGGAGATGTTCGAATCCCTTGGATATCAATTAGATGACTTTTATTTTTGCACTTGTATGGCAAGTGTCGGTCAAGCAATACTTATGGTAAGGATGGACTTTTTCATTTATGGAAAGTAGACTAAGGGAATAAGGTGAGTACTAACTTAAGGTATGGAATCAAGAAATTTTGGTATGATAAGGGGACATAAGGCTTGGATTAAGGGATGAGGTTTTGGAAACTTTTTAATGGCCTATTGACCATGTATGTGGACGGCATAGGGGCTAGAGGGGATGGCCGGATTTTGTTGTTGGCTTGGTAAGGTTGGGTGTAGGATGAGCATTTTTCTTTTTGGTCAATTGGTGTTTTCTTATAAAACTTTCTCTCAAAATTTGCTCTCTTCCTAGCCGAATATACCTTAAGCCTTGAGGAAACAATTGCACCTTTTTACCATTTCTCCCTTTTTGACCATTTTGGTCTTAGTTTGATTACTATCATCAAGTCTTTTTTCTCTTCTTTGTGACCGAAACCATATAGCCATTTTAGACCATTTCTTTTCTTCTCTTTTTCCTCATCATTGCCGATTACACTTTTGATTTCAAAGTTCTTTTGTTTCATATTTATTTATTTTCTCTCCTCCCTATTCTCTTTTCCTTTCATGACCGAATATTGGTAACCATTCACATAGTCGAAGTTTATTTTTTTCTATTATACCATAGCCAAATCTTCTATTCTTCTTTAATCTTGATTTCAATCATTTTTTTCCATTAAACCTTGGTCAATCGTAAGATAGACGAGGGCCGAACTATCATCTTGTCGAGTCATTTTGATAGCTAATCAAGTTGGAATCAATTTAGCAAGGAATCCTTTGGAAATCACTTGGGATTTTAAGGTAAGCCGAGTTTGTTCTTTTAAGACATTAGTATTAAATTCTGATTTATATTAGGACTAATACTCTTTTGTTAAAGAAGGCGAGCAAGATAGGGACGAAAAGAGTTGTTAATAGTGTTCGGAAGAGGGCGATTCTGTTAATCCCTCTAAATTCAAGAGAAGGGCTGTTTTGGGAATCCGAGATTTTCCACTGGGTTGTGGACCCACATCCGAGGAGAATCGATTATTCGAAGTCGTTCGTCCTTCTGAACCTTTGTTTGTTCGTGGTTTTTCATCGGTTAACGAACTATCAATCAGGGAGAAACCGCATATAGAAGTGGTTCGAAATTCTGAGGGTAAAAGTCTAGATCGTTATTTCCAAGATTCGATTAGTAAATAAATAATAGTGTTATAATTTATTGTGATAAATGTTTAGGTATCGCCGAGCGGGAAAGTCTAGTTCTCACAGTAACCAGGTGTGTAACTTCACACTTATCTCGGGTTAGATACTATATCGTAAGTATTGGGATAAAATCGTAAAGATGGCAAAATCAGAAATTACGTAGTAATTAACACTTTTGTGTAAATGCATGAAAATAGTTAAAGTCGTGAAACTTACGAAAAACTGCTAGATCGTTAAATGGGCCGAAAGCTGCTAGATCGTTAAAATGGGCCAAAAAACTGCTAGATCGTTAAAATGGGCCGAAAAATTGCTAGATCGTTAAATGGGCCGAAAACTGTTAGATCGTTAAAATGGGCCGAAAAACTACTAGATCGTTAAAATGGGCCGAAAAACTGCTATATTGTTAAATGGGCCAAAAACTGCTATATCGTTAAATGGAATGGGCTAAATGCTATTTTGTCTTATGGGCCAAAATGAAAATTTGAAATATAGACTCACTTGTAATATGGGCTTCTTGTTAAATTATCATATGGATATAGATTGTTATGCATACATGATTGCATGGGTTGGGATAATTGATGAAGAGAAGAAAGGCCTGTTGCCAAAATCTAGTTCGGTGGCTCTGCCACAAATTTTTAATGGCTTAATGCCTCTAGTTCGGTGACTTTGTCACAATCTAGTTCGGTGGTGCACCACAATATAATTTAAAATGGCTTTATGCCTACGATTGATGTGTTGGCGGGGTGGGTTGACTTGATCCCCACAGGTGTGTTGGTTGGTACGGGAGGTGTGTAGCGGATGGAAATTAGGTTTGGTTGGGAAATTTTCATTTTACATGCATTTCATTTATTATATTACTAAGTCCGTAAATGGGTTCAAGCCCAAAATAATGTCTTGATGATCTGGCCCAAAGAATGCGGTAACTGAGTTACACACTGAGTTCTGAGTAACTCGCTCTGTTTAATTATCCATCTCAGGTAATGGCAATTGACGGAGGCTTGGGCCAAGGATGACTTCGTGGAGGCCATACTGCGGACATGGGTTTTATAAACTATGAACTTTTATTAAGTGATTTCTTTTAATTACTATTTTGGGTATGATGTAATAAGGCCATTATTAATATTTTTATGGATTTTTAAGTGTGGATTGATTTAAATTGGTTTTAAGACACTCAATATGGGTTATTGTTAATTCTATAAGGGTTTCCTTAAAATTTTAAGATTCTTTAACTATCCTTGTTTTCGAATTCTTTTGAGCTCTATAAAACTACTTAAAGGTTTTTGATAATTAAATACTAAATGATAAGATTTCAAACTAGTTTTTCTTAATTCATCAATTGTGAATCATTTTTTTTAGTTTTTATTAAACTTTACTTTCAAAAGGTTTTGTAGAACTGTTTTACCTAAATCATTAGAGAATTAAATGGATGTTCGATCTGTGTGACAAACCAAATCTCGTCTTAACGCATAGACCTGGTTTGGGGTGTTACAGTTCTTATAATAAAAGGCATTTTTATTAAAAACCTGATAAATGAATAATTGGTAAGTGTTTTTGAATGTCACCTAATCGCAAAGCTCGACTAGTTAAATTTCACAGTTAATTAAACAACGGGTTTTCAACTGAAACATGAAATTCGAGATTTTTAAAATGACTAAGAAATTTTCCGAAACCTGTCAAACTTTCTAAACTTTTTCCTAGTGACATGCCAGATCCAGTCGTAGTGTTTGGGCTGGGTTTGGGGTGTTACACACAAAATACACTCAAATATGCAAACTGGTTTTAAAAGCTTCCGCAATAAGTAACATTTTGAAAAAGAATAATTTTGTGATAATGAACTACATTCTTTTTAACTGAACGACGCATCCTAGAATTAACACAAGATTTTGTAAAGTGGTTAAATAGAAAAAGAGGTTTTTACGAAAACTCATTTATTTCGAAAGACGCTACCATGTGACATCGCCAGATTCGGCCGTAACGTCTAGGCCGAGTTTGGGGTGTTACATATTATGTTAAAAAAGTGGTAGATATTATATGATTAAGTTAAATACAATTTTAGTTACTTGATAAATTATTTGTAGTTAAGGACTAAATTATGAAGGATAAAAACTTTAAGGTTTGTTAGTGATTAATAATATAATGAAGTCCTTGTACTAAGTTTACAATGTAAATTTTAAATTCGTTCAAGTAAATTGTGAGATACAAGTGTTTTGGATATTAGGGTTTATATGGACTAAAATGAATAAAGTGCATTCATCTGTTTAATTATAATGTTTCTATGTCTGAATTATATAACTAAAGAATTTTCTGTATCCAAATTTATCATACGTAGCTAAAGACAACATCAGGACGTCGAAAAGCAAAGGGAAAGTTAAGGCTACTAACAAATAAATATTTCGATTTGTGCTTTCATAATTCACTTTTGATATATATATATATATATATTTATATACTTAGTTAGTTAATCGAATGGACATGAAAAGATAAGTATAGTGTGTAATGCCCTTTACCCGGTCCGGTTGTCGGACCCAAGTATCGAGATATTACAAACAATGATCGGACAAATTCATATAATTTATTTATAATAATTTGTAATAATATTAATTTAATTGCATACAAACATGTATATAAACACATTAATCAAATAATTTCAGGTAGATATTAATAATACAGAAGCCTAAAAACAATTTTGTAATGAACAAGGATTAAATTGGATAAAAAAAAGAAGAAAAAATTGCATACAAGGGTCACACGACCATGTGCCAAGCCGTGTGAACCTACAAAATGACTTCCAAAATAAGTAATTCATCCATGAAACACTTTTTCTATAAGCTACCAATTAAAACAAAATTTAACCCATTCAAAAGCATTTAATTTAATCCCAAATCATCATATAAAACAATCATCCTAAGAATCTAACCAATATGCCACAATTAGCACCTCAAATCACAATTCAAAACTAGCAAAATGACCACATTCATTCATGTTAATATACCTTCAATGATTTCTCAAGTATTCAATCTACACATACATTGTAACAGCCCGATTTAGACCCTAGTCAGAATAGTGGTTTCGAGACCACAAATCCAAGGTCGGAGAAATATTTTAAAATTATTTTTTGATGTTTATAATGTGTGATTGAGCCTGTGTGAAAGTTTCGTGTGAAAATTTTATCGACTGTGTGTTAAATTGTGAAAAAGGACTAAATCGTGTAAATTATAAAAGCTGAGTGCTGACTTTTTAAGTGTTAGATTGTCATGGCTTAATAAATGTGGAGTCCTTAAATTGAAATTTCACCATTTGATGAATACATGGACGGTTAAGACATTAAAATACATGATTTTTATGTTATATTAAAATGGGTATAATAGTAAAATATGAAATAAGCTAATAGTACTTAAAATAAAACAAAAGATAGTGGAGTAATGTTCATCTTTTCACCGAAATTGAAGAAGAAAAGAAATAGTTAGGGCTTAAAACATTCGGCCATTGTTGTTCTTAATCAAGGTATGTGTTTTGATCGGTTTTTGATAATTTTTACGTTTTTGTTATCGTTGCTTTGTGCTCTTTAAAACCCATGCTTCAATTTTGTGAATTGGTGAAGATTTTGAGATGTGCCATTGAAGAACATGGGAGCTTTGTGATGATAGTTAATAAAATATGAAAGCTTAGTGTTGGGTTAACATAGTTTGTATTTGGATTTTTGGTGAAATTAAGTAATTTTGGCTAAATTGAGAAAAGTGTAAATTGAAGGACTAAAATGTGAAATAAATGAAATGTGTGGGCTTGTATTAGCATGGGAAGAATTCGGCTAAGCATATGTGATTTGAAATTGTGTGAATTTGGTGATTTGATGAATTAGGGACTAAAATGTTGAAATGTGAAAATGTGAGGGCTATTTTGTAAAATGCCCTAAATAGGTGTGTGTGGACTAAATTGAATGAATTGGTCATTGAATGGATTGAATTTGAATGTATATAGTCCAAGAAAGGAGAGGTTCGGATCGAGATCGAGGCAAAGACAAAGTGCTCGATTAATCGACTGTTTCGATATTTCGACGTCTGAGGTAAGTTCGGATATAGTGCAAATTGTTAATTTATGTTCTATGTGATGTGAATTGAATAATAGATATTGAATTAGAAATGTAATGAATGAAATTGAGTGATGAGGCACTAGGTGTGCGTAATTGAATTGAGATAGAGTTGATTAGCACTGTGTGTGCGAAACGATAGAAGCTTCGGTTTATTTATTTGGCACTGTGTGTGCGATACCGACATAAGCTCGGTTTAACGTATTGGCACTAAGTGTGCGATGAAAATTATGTTTCCTCTACAAATTGGCACTAAGTGTGCGAATAAAGCAAGAGAATAGCAAAGGTTGATCTAAATGTAAAGTCGAGCGGTTGAGTAGCATGATTGGTGAGTAACTATGTGTTGGCAAAGGTATGTACGATACCTATGTGGTTGGTGAAACTGAAAGTAGACGAATGGAATGCTATGTGAGTATTGGATATAGTTGAATTTGTGTACCACTAGTAAATTATCTATGTGATGGTTCAATTTGTACATTGGTTTGATTCAATGAGTTAATTGTATTGTATTTCGAACTTACTAAGCTTTGAAAGTTTACTGTGTGATTTGTTTCTTTGTTTTACAGTGTCAGTAAAGCTAGCTCGGATCCGGGGATCGTCAGCATCTCTATCACACTATCGGCAATATATTTTTGGTACTTTTGAAGATGTGTATATGGCATGTATAGGCTAGTTGTTTTGAAACATGTTTGAAAGGTTTAAATAACCATGTGATGAGGCCAGATAAATGTTGGCAATATACATGTGTGAATTTGGTATATAAGTTGACATGGTTAGAGATGAGATTGGATGGGATGATATGTTGATCATTTGGCATGTATTTGGTTGCCAATTGTGTGTGGAAATAGGCTTGTATGTACTTGCAGGTATGACCCAAGTGTGGGTGGCATTTTGGCCTTTCAAATAGCCTATTTTGCATACACGGCCAAGGGACATGGGCGTGTGTCTCTGTCGTGTGGCTCAAGGGCCACTTTGAAGTGTGCCTGGGCAGGTTACACGGCTGTGGTACACGAGAGTGCCTGGTAGCCGTGTGACCAAGTCAGTAACTAGCTTAATTTCACATGGCCATGGCACACGGGCGTGTTTGGTGGCCGTGTGAACAAATCAGTATGTATGCCCTGTTTTGGCATGGCTTGGACACATGGGCGTGTCTGGTAACCGTATGAGGCACACGGCCTGCCCACACAGGTGTGTGACCTCTGTAGATTTGAAAAAAATGTTTAAATTTCTGAAAACTTTGTATGTGTTCGGTTTAGTCTCGACCCCTTTCTAATACGTGTTTAAGGTCTCGTAGACCTCATGAAGGGACTATATGATTATGTTGCGATAAGTTTTAATGATGATTGACTATGTGTTGTAAAATGAAGGTGAAATGTTCCGATTGTTCGGTAGTGCCTCTTAACCCTATTCCGGCGATGGTTTCAGGTTAGGGGTGTTACATACATACATTCAACCATCATATATTTGAGTATCAAATTTACCAAATCATTCCCTAATATAACTTAAGCATCTAACTAAGGCAACTTATTAAAATTTTACTCACAACTATTGCCATCAAACATATGCATGATTACATAATTTCAAAAAGGCTAACTAAATACTAAATGACCTTTTAAAACCTTCAACATCCTAGGTATATGCCAAGACCAAAAAGAACAATTCACCAACGTTTGAGTTTGAGATTGCCACTGGATGCTGAGTCGACAATCAGATCAATGAGTACCTAACCTGTACACACAGCAGAAGAATAAATCATACGCTGAGTAAAACTACTGGTATTTTTCTAACCTGAATATTTAAACATATTACGAAGTAGGCAAGTACACAATTTAAATACGATAAGAGATATGCAGAGAAACATGTGGCTTTCATATTTTTGAAACTACATTCATCAATCTCTCAAAAGTTTTTAATATGAATCATATCACTTTCATTTCTTACTCAACAAAATAACCACATAAGCATCTTATTCTATTCCAGGATTCATAAAAAGTATCCAAAACACATAACCAACTTTAGTATCATTCATTAATCACATATCAATTCTAATGTCCATTTCTTTTCTTCATTTCCCTTATTAACGTGACTCGAACTCAGACGTCTACGCGAACCAAACCAACACACCAAATTTGGCATCCAATGTCTGACGAATAAATCCGTAATAATGAATTGTGCCCTACACTAGCCAATAATATCGATAATAAATGTGCCTAGCACTGGTCAGTATAACTGACAATAATGGGCTCGGCACTGGTCGGTAAAACCGACAATAAATGTGCCCAACACTAGTCGATATAATTGACAAATGGGGTGCCCAGCACGCCCCGACACGTAGCCGTAAAACCCTTCTTATTCTATGGCATGCCCATTTATACAAAACCAACGTCTCAATTCCATTTTATAACTAATTTCACATACAATACACATTATTTTTACAACTACTCAATTTAATCCTTTGTTACCAAAAACCATTCAATCTCATTGTTTCGATTCAAATTTTAGTATTTCTCCATGTTATTTCAAAAGTCTATCTCACCTTATATACTTACCAAAAAAATATGTATATAAAAGAAACAAATGAAATAGTTTGGTTATAGAAATGCAAACCATAAGTTCTGAGCTATTCGTCACCGACTTTGTCTTTTACTTTCTTTCTTGAGGACTCCGGGTTGACATTAGCTACGAATTAAAACAAATAAAATATATTAACAGTATAAATTATACCAAATTTCACTCCAAGCCTAATTTAACTCCCTATTTCATATTTCTACCCCCAATATATTTCAAAATTTTTGCGATTTAATCCCTATTGCACAAAATCAACAACTAACATTACAATTTAGCCCTATTTCGCTTCTAACCCAAAAATCTATCAAATTGGTCCCTAAAAATTTAACTATTCAAAAATGATAACATCTTCAATATTTAGCAATACCAAAAAATAGGACATGGGTTAGTTAGCTTATAATATCGGGATTCCAAAAACATAAAAATTACGAGAAAATGACTAATTGCACTAACCAATTTAAACTCAAAACTTTTAAGCCCTAAGGTCGTGCACTTCTCCCTTTTCTCCCTTGTTTCGAATGGTTGCAAATGGAAAGAAAACAAATGTTTTCTTTTTACCAACCACCACCATTTAACTTTATTATATTATATTATATTATATTATATTATATTATATTATATTATATTATATTATATTTTTACTTTTAATTATCTATGTTATATATATTGTCGAAACCATTTTTATCGAGTTTGGAAAAACAACAAGATCGACTTTAAAAATATGGAGTCGCCACCAATCTTTTTTGTCTAGGTGTGATCGGGTAACCTATAAAACATTTTATTTAAAATATTGATTTTGGCCTACGAAAATTAAAAAAATGGGTTCGGAAGTCGATTACGTGCGAGGAAGGTTTAGCACCATCGCAACGCCCAAAATTGGTATGTAACATCCTAATATTGGGGTTATTTGTGATTAAACTGTTTTGCTTATGATTGGATTGCTGTGATGTTATTCGTGGTGTAGTAGGACTTAATTATGAACTTTGAGTAGGCTTGAATAGTAGAAAAAATTTTATTTGTAAGCTTTAAAGATAGGGAGCCTCAGTAGGTAGGGGTTACAAGTTTAAATGAGGGATTATTTGACACTAATAAGGCCTTGGAAAAGTGGCAAAAGGGAGGCCACTTAGGAGCTGGAATTGACGCCACAAGAGGAGCAATGGGAGCCTATGTTCGAGTCACGGAATTTCCTTCTTGCTCTTTATTTTGGACGGCAAGAGAGAGAGAGAATTGCTCAATTTTAAACTTTAGGATAATAAGGATATTATTAGCATTTTAATTAGATTTTATGTGAATAATCTAAAAAGGGTGGCAAGGAGAAAAAGAAGGAATTTGATTTATTCAAATTCTTTGGAATAATTTTGAATGGTTGGTCAAGAGGAATTTTGGGAGTTTGCCGAAATCTTAAACTCCTTGTTGGAGAGGAGTGGACGGCTTGGTGATCAAGCAAGGGGTGTGCCGAATTTTCTTTAGGCACCTAGTTGGCAATTTCGGCTAGCACATATCATAGAAACCAAAACTTTTTCCTTCATTAAGCATGAGTCGAATGTCCTTAAGGTTCTAAGCCTTTATTTTCTTTACTCAAATACTTTTCTTCCTTCTTGGTTAGTAGCCGAATCTTCCCCTACTCACTCATCTTCCATCCTTTTTCTCTTTTACTCCTTTGTGCTTAAAACCGAAACTCTCTCTCTACTCTTTCTTTGCCGAAATCCCATCTTCTTTTCTCATTATTTCTTTCTTCCTCTAGCCGAATCTACTCCTATCTGTGTACCGAAATTTCTTTTCTTCCTATCAAACTCACTTTGGCCGAATACTGAGATTAGCATTGGTGCTTTCGGGATTTCTTTGTCAATCGATTTGAAAAGATAAGTGGTTATAGCCGAATGGTTATTTTTCTCCTCTCTTGTTCTCTGTCGACTTGGATGAATGGAAAAGCCGAATTATAGTGATGACTAATCAGTGTTGAAACCGATTGTATCTAGGAACTCCGGGATCTCGAAGCAATAATTCTGACCTTCCATTCTCTGTCAATCGGTTGGTAAGTGGTGGTAAGGACCTATTTTAGTAGACTATATTTTTAGTGATCGAAAAGCCGAAGGCTATTAACGTGGATGATTGCCGATTGTAGGGGAGTAAAGCAGATTCACATCTCGTGTGTTGTGGCTAGTACTCAAAGGCGTTTAGGTAAGGTCTCGGGTTTCAAAGTGTTAACCCTTTGGATTTATTTTGGTTTGGCCGAATGGTCTATGGCACTAAACATGGGTAATGGCCGAATATAGGAGCAAGGAACCTAGTGTGGCCGATTGACTCTTCGGGATTTAGAGCTATCGTTAGAAACAGGTGTGTACATACACACTCTATAACTAATAACTGTGCTAAATGCATTGTGTATGCTAAACTGGTTTGATGTAGATTTAGATTTAATACCTAAAGGTATAAGCAAGGATTCAGGTAAGTCCTTGTTGTTATGAGCTCTCTTATGATGCTTTTGAGAAGCATGACATATTTGGTATATGTGCTATGTAAGTATATGGCTGATGATAAACTCTGTATATATTGTTATGTAAACATGTTGGCATGATTTTTGTTAAATGCATATCATTGATTGATGTGGGTTAAACGAGTGGAGGGGGAAGTGATATTCGTGTCGACGGACACCAGTGGTTTGGTACCACATTTCGTGACTTTTGTCACCAGAGGTTTGGCACCTCATAGCGTCTCGTCCCCCGTGGCTTAGCACCACAGTGGGTTGGCCCCACAGATGACATTATGGGATTGACGCCAGTGATTTGGTATCACACGTGGGTTGGCCCCACAACTTATTATTTGTGACTTCGAGTCACCAGTGGTTTGGCACCACCAGTGGTTTGGTACCACACGGGGTAGAGAAAGGCGTTTGGATGGCTAGGTTGGGTGCATGTTGAACTTAGTGCATGTTGACTTTTTATAAATTGTGTATGATGTTGCATTAAACCGGGGAAAGGGTTACACATTGAGTCTTGGTGACTCACCTTCTCCTTTAACATTTTCAGGTGACTCGTAGATTGCGGATGAGGAGCCGGATGGACTCGAGGCGGCCATGCAGTGAAATTGTGGATTAAATGAACTTTGAATTATTTTTATTTCCTTTTCGGTTTATTTGTTCAAGTTGTAATAAGGCCTCCTTAAATTTCGTTTTGATCATTTTACATGTTATGGATGGAATTTTAAATTACTTAATAACTTTAATATTGTTAAACAAGTTTTCTTAAATTCAAACGTAAATGTTTTTTTGGTACCATCGGGTACATTGACAAAATTCGGTAACAACAAGGCTTAATAGATTTTTAAACAACAAAGCTAAGTATTGTTTTCTTCATGCACCACACTTGTTTTAAAACAAACAATATTCTATTCAAAATGAAAACGCTTTTTACCAAAAGAATGAATCAACAAAAAGGGATTTTCAAAATGTTTTCCTCTGTAACATACCAAATTCGGTTGTAATGTTTGGGCCGGGTTTAGGGTGTTACAAAATTGGTATCAGAGCCCAGTTCAAAGCTCGGCTGTGGGGGCCCAAGGCCCAAAATGTTTTGGTAGGCCTTTTTGAAATATTTCTGGGTTTTTGAACAGCATGGCATCGAGTCTCCGGCACCAATCCGCCCAGGTAAGTACCTCTAACCTCTGTGTGGATTATTATTTGTAGAAGGGTAGGTATGGAACGTAGTTAGTATGATAGGTGTTTGAACCTTAGGACTAGTTTTACCCCAACAAAGTACATAAGACTTTAAATGCCTAATTAAACAAACCTACGACCAAGTCGCCGAGTTAGGGTGTGGTAACCCTGGTGCGCATGTCTAGGATTGGATCCGGAAGAGCTTGGTACTTAAGCAGTCCTCGTGACTCTCCTCCTCTTCGCAGGAATCCTACCTGGTGCGTAGCTTCGGTTCACCCTAACCAAGAGGACTCGGTCATAGGCTAAACACACTAAATAAAACCTGAAAGGGATTAACCCTGTTTTATGAAAGCTCTAAGTTTTAAAAATCATTACTATACTCCTTTTAATAGCAGCAAAAATTTATTTTTGGAAATTTTCAAAATATTATTTTCAACTTACCAAAATTACCAAAATGCCCTAGTGGCAAAATTACGAAAATGCCCTTGGTTTCTAAAATTACCGTATTACCCCGATTTCAATAAAATTTTCTTACCCGACAAAAGTATCCAACATTCTGTATTTCAAAAATAATACCCGACTTGGAAATTTACAAAAGTACCCCCGATGGACGAAATTACCAAAATACCCCTCGTTTTCAAAATTCTGCCATACCTTCAAATTGAGAATTTTTTTCGAAAACACTCTTCAGTTTTAGAAATTACAAAATGTCTTGATTTACTAAAGTTTTCAAAATTTCTTCAGTTTATTACAAAAATACCCCTGTAGGAAAATGGCGAAAATACCCCTGGGATAGAAACGGACAGAAATGTCCGAAGAGTGAATGTGTATGAAAGGTATTAGGGAATGGATGTGCTTTTCTGTGTGAACTAGGATAGAGGACTTAAAACTTTGATTGATCGAAAGAATCCCTATTAAACTTTCTTCATAAAATTTCTTCGTGGATAATCAGTGAAACAGTTACTAATCCATAAAAATTTCTTAATCAGACTAAGCCTCAATCGCTAGAAATGAACTCTAGAGGATGTGGCCGTCGTGGACGCGGTAGGGGCAGGATGACCGTGTCAGAACCCGTTAGGTCGGGTCAGGGATCTGAGAATGAGGTACCACCGCCACCACCCCCAACTTTTGGAGCCGAGGAGCAGGATCAGACGGGTGATGACGCAGTGACACAAGCGATGCTGCGGGTTCTGGAAAGAGTAGCTGGAATGGGTGGAGGTGGAGGAGCTCGGAAGTCGGTACTTGAGAGACTTCGAGCTAACGGAGCTGAGGTGTTCCGGGGTGTATCGGGTGTGGCACCCAGCACGGCAGAGTATTGGTTAGAATCGACTGAGAGGATCATGGATGATCTCGATCTGACGAATAAGGAGAAGCTGAAATGAGCGGTGTCGCTTCTAAAGGATGAGTCATATCAGTGGTGGCTCACGGTTTGAGATGGTGCTACGGCAGATGATCTTACTTGGGAGTACTTCAAAGCTGCTTATCAGAAGAAGTATGTGGGCACCGGCTACACTGATGTGCAGAGGAAAGCTTTTCTGGGGTTGGTACAAGGAAATAAGTCATTATCGGAGTATGAAGCCGAATTCTTGAGGCTGAGCCGCTATGCTCGGGGAATTGTGTCAACGGAACATGAACGTTGTGTCCGCTTTGAAGACAGACTGAGGGACGATTTAAGGTTGCTGATTGCTCCACAGCAGGAGCGTGAGTTTGCTGTCTTGGTGGAAAAAGCTAAAGTAGCCGAAGGGGTTAAGGAGTCCGTGAGACAGAACTACGATAGGAACAAGCAGAAAAGAGGCTTTGGGTCGTCTGGATCGAGTAGTAACGCACAGAAGAGGGCTAGACAGAGTGGGCCGAATCAGACAGGGAGGCCCATGGCTACTAATCAGAGACCAGCTCAGTGTAATCGCTGTGGGAAATCACATTGGGAAGGTTGTTGGACCGGTGAAAGGGGATGTTTTGAATGTGGATCTTTGGATCACCGTGTAAGGGATTGTCCTCGGAAGTTGGCAAAGAATCAGCCAGAGGGTCAGAACCGTACTCAGGCTAGAAATACAGGACCACCACAGAGGGGTCGTGGTAATGGTAGAGGAAGCAATGGTTCTAATCGAGGTCGCGGAATTCCAGGAAGAGGGGCAGGCAACACAAAAGCAAGGCAGCCTAGTTTAGTCTACGCAGCGAGGCGTCGAGAGGAGGGTGACGCACCGGACGTCATAACCGGTACGTTCCTAATTTTTGGTCTTCCATATGTTGCATTAATTGATGTGGGTTCAACGCATTCATACGTTGCTAGTAGTGTGGTAGAGACTATGAACATAGACTTTGAGACTATTTCTAGGGAGATGACAGTAATAAGCCCTCTAGGTCACTCTGTAGTTGTAAGCAAGCTATATAGAGATGTACCCCTAGAACTCCAAGGGGTAGTGTTCTTAGCGGATTTGATGGAGCTGCCGTTTCAAGAATTCGATTTGATTCTCGGAATGGATTGGCTGGTGAAGTACCAGGCAAGGTTGGATTGCGCTGCTAAGCGTATGGTTCTTAAGACGGCTGAGGGTGATGAAATGGTCATGATAGGTAATAGAAGAGATTACCTATCCAATGTGGTCTCTGTATTGAAGGCGGAGAAAATGGTCAAGAAAGGTTGTGAGGCATTTTTGGTTCGGATATGTGCCTTGGAGGCTAAGGAGTCAGCAGTTGAGAAGGTCCGAACAGTAAGGGAATTCGCTGATGTGTTTCCAGAGGAACTTCCGGGTCTGCCTCCGGATCGGGAAGTTGAATTCGGTATAGACTTGTTGCCTGGAACAGCGCCAGTGTCCATAGCACCGTACCGAATGGCACCGAAGGAATTGGTGGAGCTGAAGGCTCAAATTCAAGAGCTCTTGGACCGAGGATTTATCCGACCAAGTATATCTCCATGGGGAGCACCTGTGCTGTTTATCAAGAAAAAGGATGGTTCAATGCGGATGTGTATCGACTACCGCCAACTGAATAAGTTGACGATCAAAAACAAGTATCCGTTGCCTCGGATTGATGACCTGTTTGACCAACTGAGGGGTGCATCGGTGTTCTCGAAGATAGATCTTAGGTCGGGTTATCATCAACTTAAGGTAAAGGAGGTTGATGTTCACAAGACGGCATTCCGTACTCGGTATGGGCATTACGAGTTTTTGGTGATGCCATTTGGGTTGACCAACTCGCCGGCAGCATTCATGGACTTAATGAATAGAGTGTTTCAGCAGTACTTGGATCAATTTGTCGTGGTGTTTATAGACGACATATTGGTTTACTCAAGGACGGATGAAGAGCATGATAAGCATTTGCAGATAGTTCTACAAGTTTTGAGGGAAAAGCAGTTATTCGCCAAATTCAGTAAGTGCGAATTTTGGCTTAGTGAGGTGGCTTTCTTAGGTCACGTGGTGTCAGCTGAAGGGATTAGAGTGGATCCTCGCAAGATCGAAGCGGTGTTAGATTGGAAACCACCTACGACGGTGGCAGAAGTTCAGAGTTTTCTGGGTCTGGCAGGGTACTATCGAAGGTTTGTGGAAAGATTCTCTTTAATCGCGGCGCCGTTGACTAAGTTACTAAGAAAAGGGGTTCCATTTGTTTGGTCAGAGAAACAGCAGGGAAGTTTTGACAAGCTAAGGAAGATTCTGACGGAAGCTCCAGTTCTGGTACAGCCTGAGGCAGGGAAGTTGTTCACGGTTTACTGTGATGCGTCCCATACTGGTTTGGGATGTGTGTTAATGCAGGAAGGGAGGGTAGTGGCCTATGCGTCCCGTCAGCTAAGACCGCATGAGGTTAACTATCCAACTCACGACTTAGAGTTAGCGGCAGTAGTCTTCACTTTGAAGATATGGAGACATTACTTGTATGGGGAGAAGTCGATAGTCTACACGGATCACAAAAGTCTGAGGTATCTTTTAACTCAGAAGGATTTGAACTTGAGGCAGCGACGGTGGATTGAGCTGTTGAAGGACTACGACTGTTCAATTGAGTACCATCCAGGCAAAGCTAACGTGGTGGCTGACGCGTTAAGTCGAAAGGTCGTGGCGGACTTAAGGGCGATGCTTGCCCATTTGAGTTTATATGACGATGGAAGTCTTTTGGCGGAACTGCAAGTTAAGCCGACTTGGATCGAGGAGATTAAGGAAAAGCAGTTAGTAGATGAAAGTCTGAATACACGGAGAATGCAAGTTCAAGATGGTGGTTTAGAAGGGTATAGCTTGTCCGATGATGGAGTATTATGCTTTCAAGGGCGAGCTTGTATGCCGAAAGATGTGGAATTGAGGCAGAGAATTCTTCAGGATGCACATAGCAGCCCATACGCTATGCATCCGGGAGGTAGCAAGATGTATGGAGATTTGCGGAAACAGTTCTGGTGGCCTGGGTTGAAGCGCGAGGTGACTGAATTTGTGGGGAAGTGTCTGACATGTCAGCAGGTTAAGGCTGAACATCAGTTGCCATCGGGTCTACTTCAACCAGTGAAGATCCCTCAGTGGAAATGGGAGAGGATCACGATGGATTTTGTCAGCGGACTACCCCTCACGCCTAGTAAAAAGAACTCGGTTTGGGTAATTGTGGATCGACTAACCAAGTCAGCGCATTTCATACCAGTAAGGGTACATTATTCGCTTCAGAAGCTAGCAAAGTTATATGTAGCCGAGATAGTAAGATTGCATGGTGTGCCAGTATCGATTATCTCGGATAGAGATCTGAGGTTTATGTCAAGGTTTTGGAGAGCTTTGCATCAGGCTTTGGGAACGAGATTGGACTTCAGCACAGCTTTTCACCCGCAAACTGACGGACAATCGGAAAGAGTGATTCAGATCTTAGAAGATATGCTGAGGGGCTGTATTTTGGACTTCAGTGGTAGTTCGGAGGAGTATCTACCATTGGCAGAGTTCGCTTATAACAATAGTTATCAAGCGAGCATTCACATGGCACCATTCGAGGCACTGTATGGACGGAAGTGCCGTACCCCTACGTGTTGGACGGAATTAAGTGAACGACATGTCTTGGGTCCGGAGTTGGTAGCAGAAACTGAAGATAAAGTTAAGATGATTTGGGCTCGTCTCAAGGAGGCATCAGATAGGCAAAAGTCTTATGCCGATCTCAAGCGCAAGGAAATGGAATATGAGGTAGGAGATAAGGTTTTTTTGAAGGTGTCGCCTTGGAAGAAGGTGTTGCGGTTTGGGCGAAAAGGGAAGCTAAGCCCTAGGTTCATTGGGCCATATACAGTGTTGAAGCGAGTGGGACCGGTAGCTTATCAGCTCGAGTTGTCGGCAGAGTTAAGGCAAATTCATGATGTCTTCCATGTGTCGATGCTTAGGCGATATCGGTCAGATCCATCACACGTTGTGCCAGTGGCAGAGATTGAGGTTAACTCAGACTTATCTTTCGAGGAGGAGCCAGTCCAGATCTTAGATCGGGATGTCAAGGTTCTACGTAGGAAGTCAGTACCCTTGGTGAAAGTGCTATGGCGAAACCATGGTGCGGAAGAAGCTACGTGGGAACCCGAGGATGTGATGCGGCAGCAATACCCCCACCTCTTCTGATCAGGTAATTTCGAGGCCGAAATTATTTTAAGGGGGGTAGAACTGTAACATCCTAAAATTGGGGTTATTTGTGATTAAATTGTTTTGCTTATGATTGGATTGCTGTGATGTTACTCGTGGTGTAGTAGGACTTAATTATGAACTTTGAGTAGGCTTGAATAGTAGAAAAATTTTTATTTGTAAGCTTTAAAGATAGGGAGCCTCAGTAGGTAGGGGTTACAAGTTTAAATGAGGGATTATTTGACACTAATAAGGCCTTGGAAAAGTGACAAAAGGGAGGCCACTTAGGAGCTGGAATTGACGCCACAAGAGGAGCAAGGGGAGCCTATGTTCGAGTCGCGGAATTTCCTTTTTGCTCTTTATTTTGGACGGCAAGAGAGAGAGAGAATTGCTCAATTTTAAACTTTAGGATAATAAGGATATTATTAGCATTTTAATTAGATTTTATGTGAATAATCTAAAAAGGGTGGCAAGGAGAAAAAGAAGGAATTTGATTTATTCAAATTCTTTTGAATAATTTTGAATGGTTGGTCAAGAGGAATTTTGGGAGTTTGCCGAAATCTTAAACTCCTTGTTGGAGAGGAGTGGACGGCTTGGTGATCAAGTAAGGGGTGTGCCGAATTTTCATTAAGCACCTAGTTGGCAATTTCGGCTAGCACATATCATAGAAACCAAAACTTTTTCCTTCATTAAGCATGAGCCGAATGTCCTTAAGGTTCTAAGCCTTTATTTTCTTTACTCAAATACTTTTCTTCCTTCTTGGTTAGTAGCCGAATCTTCCCCTACTCACTCATCTTCCATCATTTTTCTCTTTTACTCCTTTGTGCTTAAAACCGAAACTCTCTCTCTACTCTTTCTTTGCCGAAATCCCATCTTCTTTTCTTATTATTTCTTTCTTCCTCTAGTCGAATCTACTCCCTATCTGTGTGCCGAAATTTCTTTTCTTCCTATCAAACTCACTTTGGCTGAATACTGAGATTAGCATAGGTGCTTTCAGGATTTCTTTGTCAATCGATTTGAAAAGGTAAGTGGTTATAGCCGAATGCTTATTTTTCTCCTCTCTTGTTCTCTGTCGACTTGGATGAATGGGAAAGCCGAATTATAGTGATGACTAATCAGTGTTGAAACCGATTGTATCTAGGAACTCCGAGATCTCGAAGCAGTAATTCTGACCTTCCATTCTCTGTCAATCGGTTGGTAAGTGGTGGTAAGGACCTATTTTAGTAGACTATATTTTTAGTGATCGAAAAGCCGAAGGCTATTAACATGGATGATTGCCGATTGTAGGGGAGTAAAGCAGATTCACATCTCGTGTGTTGTGGCTAGTACTCAAAGGCGTTTAGGTAAGGTCTCGGGTTTCAAAGTGTTAACCCTTTGGATTTATTTTGGTTTGGCCGAATGGTCTATGGCACTAAACATGGGTAATGGCCGAATATAGGAGCAAGGAACCTAGTGTGGCCGATTGACTCTTCGGGATTTAGAGCTATCGTTAGAAACAGGTGTGTACATACACACTCTATAACTAATAACTGTGCTAAATGCATTGTGTATGCTAAACTGGTTTGATGTAGATTTGGATTTAATACCATAAAGGTATAAGCAAGGATTCAGGTAAGTCCTTGTTGTTATGAGCTCTCTTATGATGCTTTTGGGAAGCATGACATATTTGGTATATGTGCTATGTAAGTATATGGCTGATGATAAACTCTGTATATATTGTTATGTAAACATGTTGGCATGATTTCTGTTAAATGCATATCATTGATTGATGTGGGTTAAACGAGTGGAGGGGGAAGTGATATTCGTGTCGACGGACACCAGTGGTTTGGTACCACATTTCGTGACTTTTGTCACCAGAGGTTTGGCACCTCATAGCGTCTCGTCCCCGTGGCTTAGCACCACAGTGGGTTGGCCCCACAGATGACATTATGGGATTGACGCCAGTGATTTGGTATCACACGTGGGTTGGCCCCACAACTTATTATTTGTGACTTCGAGTCACCAGTGGTTTGGCACCACCAGTGGTTTGGTACCACACGGGGTAGAGAAAGGCGTTTGGATGGCTAGGTTGGGTGCATGTTGAACTTAGTGCATGTTGACTTGTTATAAATTGTGTATGATGTTGCATTAAACCGGGGAAAGGGTTACACATTGAGTCTTGGTGACTCACCTTCTCCTTTAACATTTTCAGGTGACTCGTAGATTGCGGATGAGGAGCCGGATGGACTCGAGGCGGCCATGCAGTGAAATTGTGGATTAAATGAACTTTGAGTTATTTTTATTTCCTTTTCGGTTTATTTGTTCAAGTTGTAATAAGGCCTCCTTAAATTTCGTTTTGATCATTTTACATGTTATGGATGGAATTTTAAATTACTTAATAACTTTAATATTGTTAAACAAGTTTTCTTAAATTCAAACGTAAATGTTTTTTTGGTACCATCGGGTACATTGACAAAATTCGGTAACAACAAGGCTTAATAGATTTTTAAACAACAAAGCTAAGTATTGTTTTCTTCATGCACCACACTTGTTTTAAAACAAACAATATTCTATTCAAAATGAAAACGCTTTTTACCAAAAGAATGAATCAACAAAAAGGGATTTTCAAAATGTTTTCCTCTGTAACATACCAAATTCAGTCGTAATGTTTGGGCCAGGTTTGGGGTGTTACATTGGTACCAAATTGATTAACTAGTGTCCTTGCGTTGAAAACTTGAAAATATTTAAGATAAAATTCTTTTTAAAGAATGTTGATTAATATTGTATTGAATCTCAAGATTCACTCGTTTCAAAGGAATAAAAACATCACATCCAACACGTTAGGACATGACACGTTTATACCTCGACACCGAGATCATCTTTGATTTTCAAAATATGCGGTTAAAAGGATATTTGGTTATTTAGTCAAATAGAAAACTGAAACCCATCATGATTGGGCACGATTTCTCGAATTTCCAAACACACAAATATTGCCTTATTTTGAAGAATTTTCAAATTAGTGATTTTAAGATCGACTTAGAAAGTATTTATTTGATTTGCTCGGGATAACAAATGAAGCATCTAGTAAATGTTAAAAAATATTGGAATTTGAATCACAAAACAATATCGAGGAACACAAGCATAGCATCAAACATGAAGTGATATATGAACTCATCCTTATACAAATGAATGGTAATGACACAAACAATTTAAACATACAAATTCGTAATAGCAATTATCTTATGACATGCTTCATTTTAACGGACCTATTTTAACAATCAAAGATCAATAAACTAAAAGAAGTAGTAATCCTACGTAATTTACAAGAAAAATTAGTATAAAACAAATTTTGAGTGATGGCAAACAGGTTAAAAAAAAACTAAAGAAATAAGTTTGAAATCGACAATTAATGAAACAATTTAGAAAATAAACTAAGAAAGCTTAATAAATAATGTATATAAAAAAATATAGGAAGGTGTTTGAAATAAAAATATAATCTAAAAAGATTTTTAAAAGAACAATTATTCATTTATATAGATTTAAAATAAAATGTATATATGGATTTAAAAGAAAATACATAAAATTATATGAAGTTAAGAATATATACATAAATTAGGATAGTTTTAGTACAAATTATGTATATATATATGTTCAAAACAAATAACACATAAATTTAATGTAAATAATATACATAAAAGAAAATTAAAATAAAAATGGCTGTAATGAACAGTATAGAATTGTTTTTAAAATAAACTATAATAATAAGACAAATAAATGACAAACAATCAAATTAAAACATATTTAAGGCAAATTTAGAAGTAAAACAAAATTCGGGGTCTAAATGCTAAATATTAAACAACAAAGGGACCTAAATGGAATACGCGTGCAAAGAATAGGGGCTAAATGGGTAATTACCCCGAACCTTTCGAAACGCATCATTTTGGCGCAAGCCCAAATGAATCGAAGGCAAAAATCGAGGGGCCGAATTACAAAATAGAGAAAAATGCGGGATCGCATTGCACAACGCCACAAAAGCAGAAGGGCTCGTTGCGCAAATATACCAATAATAAAAAACGCGCGGATCCTCCCTAGGTCGGGTCACTCGCGCGGGTTGAGCCTCTAAACGACACCGTTTTGGGCATTAAATTGCTATTCCTAAACGACGTCGTATGGTTTACCTTTAAAAACTAAAAATCAGTTTTAAAAAAACATTTTGACATTGTCTTTAAAAAAAAGCAAGAAAACTCTCTGAAAATTCATCGTCTAGCCCCTCGAGCTCCGACCATGGTTCGGCCAAGCTCCGATCATCGGGGCACCGTGCTCCGCCGCCGTGTGCGGTGGTCGGAGCTCCAAAAGGGGCTAGATCGGCTCTAAAAAAATCCCCTAAACCCAAATCAAACCCCAAAACACTCAAAATCCCTACCAAAAATCGAGAAACAACCACGAAACGCTTCGTATTCGGGACTCCAATCGTCATGAAAAGGTAAAAGTTTTCATTTTTATTCTCTTTCTATATGTATGTAGTGCATTCGAGATGAAAATATAAGAAAACTACCTCTGCTTTTATATCTGTATTCGAAAAATCGTGAAGAAGAACAATAGTTTTTGCTTCGGTTTTTTATAATCGAAAAGAAAAATAAAAGAAAAAAATAAAAATACAATATTTTTCTTCTTTCTTTGCTTTGCTGTCTTTTTTTTTTGCGTCTTTTTCGCAGGTACGAAGGCCGTATGCTTGCTGGAGGAGGTACGGCGCGCGTAGGAGGTGCGTGGTAACGTGCGTGGAGCCACGCGTGCGGCATTGCCAGGGTTAGAGGCTGTTGCGACGCACAACTATTGCTAGGGTTTCTGTTTGTTTTAATTTTTGGGCTTGGCGGGCTTGTAATTGGATTTTGGGCTAAAAATATGGACTGTTTATTATTAATGTTTGGTTTTATTTTGTTATTGGGCCAGGCCAAAATTGGCCTATTACATCTGCCCCTCTTTGCTCATTGTCGTGTAATGAGAATAGAGCAAAGACTTCAAAAAGGGCCAATTTTGCCCAATCTTTGAATCCTGGACTTCTTTCGGTGCTTCTTTTCTTTAAGTAGCTTCATTCTATCCCACTGCATCTTCTAGGGCATAGGAACTAGCGCTTCAATCGGCTCCAATGTAATTTCAGGGAGAAGAGATTTGTAGTTTCGATCTACTGCATTAAAACTTCAAGGAAATAAGGATTGATCTTCATAGTAATTTCAGGGGAAGGGATTTGTAGCCTCAACCTACTCCACTGGAACTTCGAGGAGATAGAAATTCAGAGAGAAGAGATTCGTAACTTCAATCTTCTCTGCTAAAACTTCAAAGAAATACGGATTGATCCTCATTGTAAACTCAGGGAGGAGGGATTTGTAGCTTCAACCTACTCCACTGGAACTTCGAGGAGATATAAATTCAGAGAGAAGAGATTCGTAACTTCAATCTTCTCTGCTAAAACTTCAAAGAAATACGGATTGATCCTCATTGTAAACTCAGGGAAGAAGGATTTGTAGCTTCAACCTACTCCACTAGAGCTTCGAGGAGATAGAAATTCAGAGAGAAGAGATTCGTAACTTCAATCTTCTCTGCTGAAGCTTCAAAGAAATACGGATTGATCCTCATTGTAAACTCAGAGAGGAGGGATTTGTAGCTTCAACCTACTGCACTGGAAGTTCGAGGATATAACAATTCAGGTGTTCGATCTGTTTCACTACTGCTTAGTGAGATAAGATATGCAATCTTTAACTGATCTGCCATCTTCAGCCTACTCTACTATTGCTCAGAGAGAAGGACTGGTCATCCTTGATCTGCTCCACTGCTACCTTGAGGGAACAAAATCTGAAATCTTCAGTCTGCTTCCCTACTATCTTAGGAAGATAAGACTACAATCTTCAATCTGCCCCACTACTATCTCTAGGGGACAAAATCTGAAATCTTCGATGTTGCTACACCGTTTTCTGGGGAACCTGTCCTGTAGACTCGATTTTTTAAGCTTATATTTATGCCAAATGATAAGGATGCAATGACCAGAATAAATCTAATGCTCCTAACTGAATGTATTATAGATGACATTTGCGTGAATGCAGAATGTCATAAGAATGGTCTTTTTACCATGATTGGGATGCAATGATCAGAATGAATCACATGCTCCTAACTAAATGATATTATGAATGACATTTGCATGAATGCAGAATGTCATGAGAATGGTCATTTGTTAAAAGTTTAAGGTGTCATCGCTCATTATTTATTAAGGCTTTATCACTGATGTATTATGCTGCCATCTTGTTTGGCTGGTATTCTCAACAGAAAACCCAAGAAAACGATTATATCTTGCTCAATAGATTTGTTCCACTGTAACTTCAGGGTCCATATCATTGTGACTTAGGGGTATAAGATCTGAATCTATCCCAATACGACTCTAAAATGTAGGATTTGTTTCTTTTTCAATCCATCCCATTGCTATTCAAGGGTACAAGACTTGTATCATTTTCCATCCATGCCACTACAACTCAGGGGTAAAGGACTGTAACTTGTTCAATCAACTGATCGCTCATCAGGTGATCTAACCACATGTGTATGCATGATATTTGCATGGATGCAGAATATCATTTTTTCTTACGAATGATTCCCCTTTTACACTTGGGTTAACAATGCCCTTTTTTAGTCAAGATTGTATTACTGACGCAATATCTTGTCATTTTGTCAATCTCCATTCTTGACAAAATCTGAAGAGAGAGTCTCGGTTTAGACTCTTCATTAAACTTGGTGAGTTTTAAACAATAGTTCTGTTTCAAGCTCTCGTATTGTTTAGAAGCTTCTAGAGTAATATGCGAAACTCTTTTTATGAAAGTGTTATTAGTCCACTAATCGTTATTTCAATGCAAAATGCTTGAAAGAGATCATAACAATGGGCAAGAAGGAAATTAATTAGGAGCATAGCTCGAAACAAATAAGTTAAATCAAGATAGCAAATGTAAGGAAATTTTATTGGGAGCATTTATTGAAAAGAATAATATAATCACAAATAACAAATTTAAAATGGGTAAAATGGAACCTAGATGCCCCAGATATCGTATCTTGAGCTTCTCTGTTCCAATTTCTTGAGGACCATTTTAAGCTCGATATGCGTTAACGAAGTGCATCAAATATCCCACAGTCGCATGTCCTATTTGTCAAGTGTACACGATAATGCCCGCCAACAATACCTTGGTTCAGTCTGTCAAACTCCGTGACACGAAACCATAGGTTGTCACGATCGTGACACACTGTGTGTATGGTGTTCGCCCGTGCCTTCCCACGGTTGATTTCATGCAAGACCTTCGGGCTCCATACATGGCCTCCTTCCATTTTCCCTCTATAACTCGCTGTTCTCTTCGGAAATAGTTCCGCTAACTGAAAATATGTCTCTCGCACAACTGCTGTAATCGGCAAATGACGGGTTCCTTTCAGAACAGAATTTATGCATTCGGCAAGGTTTGTGGTCATATGCCCATATCGTAGGCCGCCGTCATATGCTTGTGTCCACTGTTCAAAAGGAATATTGCACAAGTACTCTGCGCCTTCGGCGTTATCTGCGTGCAAACTGGCCAACATCTCGTGAAAACGGTCTTTATTGATCTCGTACCCTGCCAATATACGTTGATAGCGAATATTACATACCACTATTCAATTGCGAATACATTGAAAATTTCAAAAGAAATTATATTAATAGATATTTCATACCCATATCGGTCACTTGCCGTTTCTATCTTTTAGATCGGTGTTGCCCATAGTAGTTGGATGAAACATGCCTCAGGCAATATCGATGGTGTGTGCGATGCCACATGCTTCCCTGTCGTTCTATTGCCGCAAGTATTCCAGGGCCCCGATCCGATATAACGCATATGTCAGGTTGAGGGCAGACATGCCTCCTTAACCTAGATAAGAAGAAGTCCCAGTCATCAGCTGACTCCCCTGGTGTTATTGCAAACGCAATTGGAAGGATTCTCCCACAGCCGTCTTGTGCCACAGCTAGCAATAGCCGATGCGTATATCTACCATACATGAAGGTACCGTCAATTTGTACCAATGGCTTGCAATATGTAAAAGCATCTCGGCATTGCTTAAATGTCCAGAACAGGCGCTTGAACACTGCGCATCCACGGAGCAGACGATCGTTGTAGTACGCCGGTTCCGTTTCAAGGTCCGTTGTGCTGCCTGGGACATACATCTCCAACACCTGACACCACTGCCACACTTCATTATATGAAGCGTCCCATCGACTGTGCAACTTTTCCAACGCCTTCTGCTTGGCTATCCAAGCCTTTCTGTAAGAGGGCGTGTACCCCATTTGGCTACGAATATTGCCAATTAAGGCCGGCACTGTAGTTTTGGGATCGGCCTTCACCGTCGAGATTATTAAATCAGCCAACATGTCTGAATCCATCCTCGGATGATCTTGTGTTACACCTGTCAACGAAGTACGTTAAATAATGCAACATTACATAATATTAGTGTTATTCGAAATCATTGAACACATAGTGGTACTGTACCGGTAAGACATGTATGCGGACCTTTGTACTTTTTCACCTCCCACATCCCTGTCCTTTTCCTCAACGACGCCATGATTTTCCATGAACATGTGCCGTCTTGCACTGTACACTTCGCCTCGTACCTATCGAGGTTTGATTTAACCATAGTGTAGTTAACCCCATTCCTGATGCTGTATTGTTTCAATGCACTAAGAAAAGTATTCTTGTTGGAAAACTGGTTACCAACTTCTAATTGGTCCGAATCCAACGAAGAATTTGTACGGTCACGCCTCCGGTGTGGTAGGTCAGGAAACTCCAATGCATCATCTTGAGATAGATCGACATTATGCATGTGCGCTGGAGGTGAGTATGCCCTGAATAGCGGATCTTCTTCTTCTTCGTCTGAACCGCCCTCAACGTCTTCAGGTACAATTGGAACGGGCTCCGGTTCAGAAAATAATCCAACTTCTGCACCGTCGGGCCCTGGCTCCCGAGGTGGATCCACATCGGATTCATCGTCCGACCCTCCATAACCTGCAACAAACGAGGGCCCTTCACCGGTGGATGTCGTCGGGAGTACATCATCCCTCCTTAAACATCTTTCGTACAGATTCCAATCGTATGTGGATTGCCAACCACTAGAAGTTAACGACGTCCCCCAATACGTATTTCTATCATCGGACGTCGACTGACGGATATGCATGTCCCATCCACCAACCGAGTGTTGTGCAGGGGTTATGTTTTCCATACTACGATCGCACACGGGCACTTCTGTGTTTTGCCTCCCACTTACAGAGTGTCGACTTGGGGTCGTGTATTCCCCTCGAACGATACTAGATGTTGAGGTCGCAGCCAGATCACTTGGAGATGAAAATTCTACATATACCTCGATATAGGGTGAACCACTGGCAAGATGAGTCTCCACCATTGCCTCAAGGCTCCGAGGACCTTTGATGTCGAATGAGTCATATCTCACCGAATCAACCGAAGCGCAAAATCTATACTTAATAGACTGAACTTTCATTAGCGTTGTTCCGAATATTTTACGCCTAATTCTTTTGCGAAGTTCTACCAAATCGACGTTCTAATTAAAGCTCAATCGCGTTGTGTTCTCCGATAAGAAAACAACACCATTTTCGGTGTCTCGCACTTCACCATCGTAGTAAATAACAGCATTAATACGTTCACTCATTTTCAATTTTTTTTCCTTTTGCTTGAATTTGGTTTCTGCCAACTGAGAATGAAATTTGGCTGATTTATAGCCTAATTTTGCCGGAGAGCACTGTAGCAAAAGCGCGTCCACGTGGGAGCGTTTTTGGCCACTGTTTGTTCAGAAACGTCTCCTCAAAATAATTTTGCCGGAGACCACTGTAGCAAAAGAGAGTCCACGTGGGAGCGCTTTCGGTCACGGTTTGTTCTGCAACGTCTCCTCAAAATAATTGTGCCCGATACCACTGTAGCAAAAGTGCGTCCACGTGGAAGCGTTTTCGGCCACAGTTTGTTCTGAAACGTCTCTTCAAAATTATTTTGCCGAAGACTACGTCTCCTCAAAATTATTTTGCCGAAGACTACTGCCCAAAAACTTATTTCATTTTTCACATTGCAAGTGGACGGCCCCAAAAACGCGTCCACGTCAGCGCGTTTTTGGGGGAAAGCGGCCTAAAGTGCGTCCCTGGGGGAGCGCTTTTGGCCACGTCAGCAAAAGCGCGCCCTTGTGGGAGCGTTTTTGCTGAGGTGGCCAAAAGCGCTCCCCCAGGGACGCGCTTTAGGCCGCTTTCCCCCAAAAACGCGCTGACGTGGACTCGATTTTTGGGGAAATTGCACTTTCCGGTCAATTTTCTTGAAACCTATACTGTCCTGTAATTTTTTTTTTTTTTGGTATTATTGAGATATTTGCCCTAAAACAACAAAGCAAATGAAAAAATTAATAGGATCAAAGTGAATGGGTATTTTATGAGATTGAATGTGAAAAATTTAATTGCAAAATTCTTGATTTTTCCTTGTTGCAATTGATTTCTTATTTATTTTAAATATTTTTTTTAATTTTTTACAATTATTGTTAATAAAATTTTAAAATATCAAAATGAATTTTAATTATAATTTAAGGACTAAATTAGCTATTAACCCTTTGAATTAAGGTACTACGTTACTTTTTTAATGGAAGTTATAGTTAAGTGACAAAAATGTAACAATTTGATAATGTTAGTGACAATTATATAACTTTTAAAAGTTAGGTAACTAAAATATAATTTTAAACAAAGTTTAGAGAAAATTAGTATAATTTACCCTAAATAAAATTTTATATTATAACTCAACTATTTTATTAATAGATAAATATAATTTTTTGAACCTGATTCTCAATTTTATTTTTATGGGTATAAGTTTGTTATAATTTACATTTTTTTCGGAAAAATGATATTATTCTTTATATATATATAAAAAGTTTACAGGCAAATTTTCGTATGGACTTAAATATTTTTGATAAATGATATATTTAAAAAGTAAAATATTATTTGATAATATATATATATCAACAGCACATGATGAAATTAGAATAACATTTATATATCCGTACATGATAAAACATAAAGACACACATAATTATAGATGGTGGGTTTAAATTTAAATACTTAAATATATGTGCCCTATCTCATTGGCTGTTAATATTTATATTTTAATATAATTATATAACCTTTTATTTCGGTATCGTTCATGTTTATTTTTACCGTTTATGTTTAAAATTCATAATTATTCTTCCTTATCTCCAAAATTTAAAATTATTTCTCCTCTTGAAAATGTAATATAACTTATTAATTTTATAAGTTTTTTTTAATTCCAATACATTCATAGTGTAAAAAATAATTATGGATAAATAAAGTGTTTCATGAATAAGATAAAATTCATGGTTTTTTTTTTATAAACATTCTAAATTTTTGTTTTTCTATTATTGATTGGTGGAAACATTTCATTGATATATCTGGCTCATGGCAAGATCAACCCATGTCCCTGTTTTCAACAGCCAGAACGTTGAACAATGAATAGCCCAAACCATGCCATGCCTCACAAGTCTCCCTAGAAATTGCTAAATACAGATTTCTTTACATTTTCTACCCTGCCACCTAACACAATGCTCTTCGTGAGACCCAGATTGCCTTTAATTTTCGTTTGAAAGGATTTTTTGTTATCATCACACCTCAATGGCTATGCTCCAAACATACAACTCTTCCTCAGGAACTCTCAATGAAAGTGTCACTAAACCTGACGCATCTTCGTATTCAAAACTCACTTCTTCCGTTTCAACAGTTATTCTCTTTGGTCGAGTTGACGAATAGGCTCCGAACACGCCACACCCTCGGATTTTCATGTCTATATTTGCATGATGATATCTGAGTTCCTTGATGGCTCCCCCTGAATTGAACATCTTTATTAAGCCAATGGGAGCAAATTTACACCCATTGCTTAATATCTTTACAGGTACCACTGTGAAAACTTCATATTGCCGTGCCTTTAAAGTGATCGGCATTGTTGCATCATTTGGAAGGTAAGTCAATTCTCCTGCATTCGGAATCAGCGAAGTTTGTTCAGGGAAACTTAAATATTGTTGCACATATCCATGTCCAACAGATACTTGTATCCTATTAACAATAGGCTAAAAAGAACATAAAATTTACATGATAGACATACCACCAAGATGGGAATATATGACAGAATCTCCATTCCATTCATCACCGGCTACTTTAGGCAAATAATCTACATCTCTAGCCTTCACATATCCTGTAATTGTATCAGGTTGTTTATCATGAATGACATTGGTTTTTCCAACTCTACACCACCCTGCCCCCTGGCAGTTGAATACGCCCATCACTCCAGTGAACTCGTTCAGATTCCAAATCTTTAGAAGGCTGCAGTAGATACCAAGAGCATAATGAGCATAATTCTTAAGATGTCAGATACATACTCAGAACGGAGTAGCATAAGTAAAACTACTTTTCTTTTCTTTTTTCTCACCTTTTCCCATCTCTGGCAGGATCTGAGAACAAGCAATCCCTTGTAGGTCTTCCTGGAAGTTTGGCTCTCAATATGGAACCATCAGGAAGTACAAGTTTCTTGAGTAGGTCAAAGTCATGTTGCCCAGGTTTGTCACTGTAATAAAACCACACACACAATATGAGAAATCAAGAGTTAAATTTACTACTGTCACAAAGCCCACTAGATGACACTAAATTGTACCTGACATAAATCGCACATCCTCCGACAGCACGGGCTGCTCCATGGTATTCGGCCATCGGATGCAGGCTCTGTTGTCAAATTTATTCATGCGTTAACATTGGACAATTCAATGAAGCATGGATCGAATTTGAATGCTTTAAGAATAGGTAAAACCTGTAAACTTACGTGAAACATGTCCCAATCTGGTTGCATAAATTCCCCAAGGAAAACAGTGTTGTATGCAACTGATGCAATATGAATTGTGTGGGATGCCGGATCTCTAGGCCAGAAATCTTCCGATGCTCTAATAACGGCGGTTTGTTTTGCACTGCACAAGCGAGTCATATGTCAGTGTAAGTTCTGGGTCACTGATAGCTTTACTAGTACATGACAGATGAAAATTTACCTGTATAAACCATCTGTGTTATGACTCATACAAGAGATTATATCATTGTTAGCAAAGTTCCTAGCAATTGATGCCTCTAAAGCCTGATGATATTTTCTAGCAAGTTTCACTCTTCCACCATGGCCCGCACCGAGAGTTTCAAGGATGTTCTGAACATCAACTTTGACTCCGTCAATACCGGCCGTCGCAAGGTATGCATGAAGTTCATCATAGAATTTGAAAACCTTTTCAGGGTTAACAAGGCCAAGACCATTCTTAGTTATGCTGTCCAAAGCTTGATCAGGCTCATTTGACTCAACTCCAGGAGATGAAATAGGGTAAACCACTTTGGATTCATAGTGTTCCATTTCAGTAACATCAGGTCTAACACCTCCCCAATACCCTGTAATTGCATGCCAGACATAAGCATACTTCAAAGCATGTTTTTGTTTGATTTCGGTGACAATGTGGCGAAGCCCCAAAGCTGGATCCTCTACTCTGTGACCCTCTTTGCCATCTTTCTGAAATTTATGGTTCTCTTTGATATTTGTCAACCTGTTTGCAAAACTGAAACACAAGAAAGCCGAAAACAGCAAGACCTTTTATCCTATGGAAAGGAAGAATTAGCAAGAATAAGATGAGAATGGTTTAAATCCTTACTTGGCTGCATTATCAGCTCTGAATTCAGTTCCATGTGAATCCATGGCAACAGATTGCCATCCATCATCAATAATAAGAAACTTTGGATGAATCCCACCTTTCTCCAAGCTGAAAGAGTTAATAGTTAATCTCCTATATCTAATGCTCTAAATGTTGAATCGGATAAATAGCATTGAAATACTTAAAACTCACCTTTCCAATCCTTCCTTTAAACTCTCAGAGGTGACATTGGTGTAGAAAGCATCCCATGTACACCAACCGAACCAGTTCAACATGTCTGGCATCTGAACAACAAGAATGAATGCAATTATAATTCCATGTATTAGGAACAGAAACAACATCTATCATCAGCAACAGAATGACTTACCTTCTTCCTCTCACGATGCGAAAACGTCTGCAAATGTTTTTCCACAGACCTGCATATAATTTCCAGTATTACTTGGCTAATAATTCGTCATGTTAGACAATGTGCCCCAAGAAAAGTCATGATTAAACTCTAAGAAAGATATGTCGATGAGTTCATCTGCAGTCCTGAAGCACTAAAGGACCATGGCTGAAGTAAACTATTTTACTTGGACTCGACTGTGAGTATTAAATACAGATATGCTTATTTTTTAAAATGTTTTTTCATTTATTTAAAAGTTCTTGGAGAGATGTATCCATAGACATCTCCAAATATGTGCAGGACATGGATGTCAAACACGGATGCTTCAAGAAAAATGAAGGACCCGAGCAGCATGGGAAGTAAACATTGCTACTTTCAAGCATCATATGTACAAAGATGGCGTCAATGTAAAATGTTTTAAAACTTACTTCACAGCATTGGTGATGACATCAAATGGATCTGATCCAGCTGCCACAAAAACCAAACGATTCCCTTCAAACTCATCAACAGCTGGATCCCCTGCAATGGCCAATGATCCCTTCAGTTCTAGAAGGACAAACCAAAAATTTTTAAAACAAGACCAAATCCGAGTAAATTATCTTGTTTTCCCTCTCATACCACTTTCCAAACAAATCTCCAGCTCATTTCTTTCATTGCCTTGAAGAACAGCCCTGAAATCCCCTTCAAGAATCGGTAAAAACACAACATATACGGCGGAATCGTCTCCATTTCCGGAGCCATCGCGTGCCTCCACAATCAAAAACTGGGTTTCGAAGGGGATATCTTGACCGCATGCTCCAATCCTCTGCGTCATCCACCACATTTTGAATCGGAAAACACACATAAAACGCAATCCCCTGCAACATAAGACAAATTCAGAATTTTGGCTTTTGATGACAAGAAAATCCTTATGTTGGCATCTTGGAATTGTAAAACTTAAAAAAAAACGAATGTTATGCAACATTTTCTCGGGAAGCAAACAGTGGAGGAAGAAATAAGAATACATACTGAAGTTTGCCGACGGGGAAGACCCTGCGGCAACCCGTCTTATCTGAAAAAACACCGATGAAAGCTCCATCAGCCAATGCATCACCAGAGGCAGGAAGCACCACGATGTTGTCAGGAACATCGTGAAGAACACAGTTTCCCAACACCATTAACTTCCCATCATCACTCACACAAATCCCAGCCCCGACAGTCATTTTCTTCGTTTAACCAAGGAAAAGTGAGGAAAATATGAAATGAAATAAACAAAGATTGCCTTCCAAAACCCAAGTCCCAGATGCAATGAACTAATTATGGGGAGGGGACTATTTATAGTTCTGGAAAAAGAAAAGACACAGGGAAAGGAATTATGTTGGGTTAATCTTTTATACGCACGTAAAAAATTTTGAAATTAGTCACTGTGTTTTTTTTTATTATTAAAAAAAAAAAGTAGTTATATTTGAAGGAGTTGTAGAATGAAGAAATGAGGATGAGAGTGAAAGCGTAATACAAGGCCAAACTCAGTTTCAATGAGTTACTGTTCCTGCGACGATAACCAGTTTGGATTTGTGAGAAAGGGTACACAGCCTTTTACGTTTCCAATTGGACCACACCAAAAACCAAATATTTATACATTGCATGTGACTCATATTATACATTTTCTTTTTTTTCCTTTTACATTCTAATATTTTGGGTTTTGTTATACCAGGTTCAAATTTACAGGAAGAAATCAAGATTTTCCCTTCAACTTGGAGAAATGTACATACACATACAGTAAATCACGTTTGCTACTCCACGTGGCTACGTATCTCATCTTTTCTTTTCACCTCCCATGAAACCCAATCATATTTATTTGTTCTCCATTTTGTATATTAAAAAGCATAAATTTTACAAACACGCATTTAAACTAAAGTTTATTAAAAAATAATTTAACTAGTTAATCATTCTAAATCTTATTCCGATTAGTTTCCACTTTAATTAGCCTAAATAACTGATTCAATTCAATTCTGAAAATAACAATTTAAATTTTATTTTATTATTTGTGAGTTTTAAGATGATATTTTATTTTTAAGTTATTGTAAAAATGTTTTATTAAAGTTCTTTTTAGAGAATGTTTTATTACAGTTAAAATTACCATTTATATCCTTGATAAATTATTCTATCATTATTATTTAAATTATTCAAGTTTAAGTTCCAGTTTTTAGTAATATTTTGATGATCAAAACTAAAATATATACCGTCATAAAATAAAATGATTATCATTCAATATTAGATTCATTCGGTTAGTAACTAAAAATTACCAAAAAAATAATTATGGTTGTAATTTAAAATAGCTTATTCATTTAATATTATTTTAAATCAATCAACTGAAATAAAAATATTATTTAAAAAAATTTAAGAACCAAACACATAAAATATATATGACGATTTTAATAATGAATATAATTTTTTTTAAAATAGTTTGATAAGTAACTTTATTTTAAATTAAATCACTGAACATAAGGGAACTAGCGAAAGTGACGCGCAAGGATTGAGAATACGTGTATCCAGCGTGGAATTGCCTCAAAAACAAATATATTATTACATTTGTTTTCTAATATCTACTGTCACAGTTGAAAATGAAAGAAGAAAGGGATATTTACGTGTGGCCACGTAGATCACATTCAAACACACCTTGGATTCAACTTGCCACTCCTATCTATCCATGTAATGCAACACTCTTTTTATTGCGTATATATTATATATTTTCATTGTTTAATTTTTTCTACCATCCGTATCATATGTCTATATTCATAATAATATATTTAGGGTAAACTATAAAATAGTTATTTTTATTTATCTCAGGTTACAATTTAGTTATTATGTTTGAAATGTTACATTTTAGTGATTTGCGTTATCACGTAGTAACATCTTAGTCATTAAGCTATTAACGGTGTAACGGTAAACTGACGTTGTACGTTAAATAATCATTTCAAATAAAATTTTTAGGTTAATTTATACAATTGATCCCCATATTTTTTTAATTTTGAGCAATTTAAATATTTTTCTTTTATGTTCTTTTTAACTTTTCTTTTTTTTTTCTTTAATTTTCATTATCTTCTGCTTCTACCTCTGTTTTCCTCCCTTTACCATTTCTTTTAACATAGTTTTTTTCTTTCATTCTGTTTCTTGATCCACTACCACCATAGGTAAGTAATTTGAGTTTTTTTCTCTTGCATAGGCATGGGAGAAATGGCAAGGTCAGATAAATAAGTTGAATTCAAGTGCATTCTGGTTTCAGTGTGCTCACCAACAGACTCGGGAGGCCTGAAGTATGTTACAAATAGTGCTCGGTAATGTTAATATTATCTGGTCTGCAACATATAACTGGATAGAGTTGTATATTTCTCACTTGCTATACACGAGGCCAATAATGGTATGTACATTCCATGTATAACCTATATCGTAGTGTTGATAGTTTATGCATCATAGCTGGACCCTGAAATAATCAATTGATTTCTTCTTCTTCTTTTTTTTTTTTTTGTTGTTAAGGGTTAGAAAGCATGTATAGCTTGGCACAAAAAAGCATTCAATTAAAACCAGTGGCTTTTGTACATAGGTTGATGGGGCTTATAATTGGGATTCTTGGGGAAATACTAAGGTGACGTATGGGGATATAATATCAATTTGCATTCTCTTTAATTCTCCTTTTAATTCCTTAACCTTAAAAAAATTGTGCATTGGGTATTCCTCAGGTTGTTATTAGCAGAATACTTGAAAGGATTTGGTCCTTGGTGAGCTATCATATTCCATCTTCATATATTTATGTTTGTAGTGATGCAATTTTGGAGCCTTGTATGGGGTGCAATTTCAGTATTTTGTTTTCGCAACTATAAGAGCTTATCATGAATTGGAGCTTGGATTTTCTTGTACATTCTTTTGAGTTATATATGTGTTTTCATTTCATCAAGATGGTTACGCATGCCATAGAGTTGTTGATTGTTGGGAGTGACCATGCAAAAATGCTTTTACATGTAGAGTGTCAGAACTTGGGGGTAAAAACAGAGGGAGAAGCAAAGAAAATGAAAAATAAAGAAAAAGAATATAAAAAGAATTAAATTACTCAAAACGAAAAAATATGGGGACCAATTGTATAAATTAACCTAAAATTTTTGTTTGAAATGATGATTGACGTGCCACGTCAACTTACCGTTGCACCGTTAACGACTCAGTGACTAAAATGTTACAATGCGAGAACTTAAGTGACTAAAACGTAATATTTCAAACATAAGTGACTAAAATGTAACCTAAGGTAAACAAAAGTGATTATTTTGCTAGTTTACCTTATTTTTATGTTATGCAGTTTTATAACAGTAATTTGTTGTGGCGAATGGTCGCCCACTGACCACAACACAATTTAGCAGATCAACAAATTTTTGTATAATTAACGTTCATACACCACTAACTAATATAACTATTTTTCATGAAATGAATGATATGTTGGGGAGATATAATATCTCCTTGAAATAATTTACTTATTTTACTTCTCACTCTCTCTTCATCAATAAAAGAAATGTCTCATCAAAATTTTATTAGAAAAATTATATTGTGAGATAAAAATCCAATAAAAATAGACAATTTCTCACTATAAGTTATTTTGTTAAAAATTTCTATCAAAAAAATTCAATGGGACTAAACATTGATTAAAAGAAATAGTATACATGTATTGAACTCTCTTTAATAATAATGTCATTTAAGAGTTGATGCATATCAATTTTGTATACTAACTTTTCAAATGTTACAATTGTAATACCTTAGTGAATAGATCTACAAAATTATCACTAAACAAATTTGTCGAACTTAATATCATCTTTCTTATCAAGACCATGAGTGTAGAATGACTTCACTAAAATATATTTCTTTTAGTCCCCTATGATTTTTCTTTTTAATTAAGCTATACACGTTACATTAAATTCATATAAATAGTTTATGTATTTTCCTGTAGCAGCAAATTATATATCTTTTAGACATGTTGGATCAATATCCTTAGCCTAACACTCTAAGCTTGCCTCGTGCATTGCAATTATTTCTACATTATTTGAAGAGGTATCAATTAATGTTTATTTTTGTTGAATGGCATGATATGGTGTACCTCGCATATTGTTAAAAATCGATTTAGAAAACATGGTAAAGTGGCACAACGAAATTTAATTTTTTTTCTAAAATGGACCTTTATTATGAATATAAAGCTATAAATTTGATCAAATAAATACAAGTGTGTCGCATCTTCAAGGAGATGCTCAAAATGCATGGGTCTTCTAAGAAAGTCCTCAAGCTTTTCAACCAACTTGAAACAAAATTTGATGTCTTCAAACTTTTAACTAATTGATCTTCTTCACTATTCTCGAATTCACCGTTACTTGGAGAGTGAGCTCCAATCCAAAAGAAAACTAAA